>WYDI02026468.1:0-20482 GCA_009867235.2 Psittacus erithacus | reverse complement strand
CAGGGGAAGTTCAGGTTAGATATAAGGAAGAAGTTCTTTACTGTAAGGGTGGTGAGGCACTGGAATGGGTTGCCCAGCGAAGTTGTGAATGCTCCATCCCTGGCGGTGTTGAAGGCCAGGTTGGACAGAGCCTTGGGTGACGTGATTTAGTGTGAGGTGTCCCTGCCCATGGCAGAGAGGTTGGAACTAGATAATCTTAAGGTCCTTTCCAACCCTAACTATTCTATGTTTCTATGATTCTTTGATTTTATGACTTTGACTAAATAAATTCAATGCATAAGGTAACCTCTTCCACATATTTTATGCATAACTTTTCACCAACTTCTAAGTAGACCAACATGGCCACAGCAAAAAAAAGAGTTGGATATTTTAACAGGCATCATTTTGTTTTCAGTGAGGTGATAATTTGATTCATAGATAACTTGAAAGCTCCAGTTTAAATGAAAGGAAAGCATTTATTGATTCACAGTGTTTTGAACCTGAGAGATTTTAGGAGTTAGTTGTGTAATACAAAAGGCTCAGTGTTTACAGTTAAGGTCCTAAAGTTAAGCACCCCAATAGAGCAACTTCACTGGCTGGTATGCTAACCCACTGCTTGGTACCACTATTCTGCTCACAGAACAAAGAAAGGTTGAAGTTGTTGTGGGCAAGATGCATGTTTCAAAAGAAATTGGTGACTTCCAGTATAGAATACATGAAGCAGTTATTCAGGACAGACTTCATCTTGACAAAACAACTTTCAAAATTAAAAGGAAAAGCAAACCAAACTGGGGGTGGGGAGAAGCAGCCAAGTTACTGTGCAATCAAGGTACATGTGTTTGGTTAGGTCTGTGGCCACAACCACCTCACAACCACCTTGTTAGAATGCATATTTTACTAGAATACCCTTAAATCAAAGGAACACACCACTATGTTCCTGTTTTAAACTCTATAAAATAAGATACCTGTAACAAGACTGCTTTACAAATCAGAGATTACATGCTTTCAGTTCCCCTGAGGAACAGAAATAATCAAAATGATGATGTACGCATAAGTAAAGGCTGTTCTGTGCCAAGAATTTTAATCAAGAAGCAGTTACATCAAGACTGCACAAGACAGCTGTGTAAGCTTAAAGAAATGAGATTTCTGTGGAAAAATAAGATAGACTCCAGCAATCACAGCATTATTTTGTAGCTTGGTGCACCAGCCACTAATGGAATTTGGGCAGGTAGGGCAGTGCTCAGAATTGTTTGGGAGCTTTTAGAGTTAATTTTTAGTTAGCATGAGCAACAACAGGCATGTGAACCTTCAAAATACACATTGCTAGAAGAAATTAAAGCATCAAGAACTGGAACCATTATGCAGTTTCAGAGTACTGGTCCCCTGTTCTGAACTGAGCGCTGAGCCAGGATCTTGAAATTGCCCACCCCACTTACTTGCAGGTAGACTAGAAGTCTTAGACTTGCTAACAGAAGACAGGGAACTCTAACCTTCAGAAGGAATCTGGATAATTCACAAAAGACAAACATACAAATGCACAAATACAGAATGCTCAGTGCTGGCCAAACACTTTGTTTAACAAGTCTGGCAAAAATGTGTATTTAGGTACCCAGAAAAAAACTGCTGCTATGATCTGAATCACAATAAAAACAGCAAGTTGAAGCAGAGCAAATTGCTCTATTCTGCTGAAAATAACCACAGGCCTTCAAGGAGGCCTGTCCGACTCCGTCTGGGGACATCAGAGTTCCTCCTTAACAAATGACTCAGGGGTTTTTCTGTAGTTTTCTGCAAGGACTGAGAGGCTTTGTTTCCATGATGAGAAGCAAGAGAACAAGCTGTAGGTCAAAGATGTACTTTGCTTCAGTAATAACTGGGTTGTCTCCAGCAGGTTACTGGCTATCTAGCTATCATTGCTTTTAAGGTGTTACTCTGACAGGCCAGTGCATTAGGAGGTAAGCTTGCACAGGACAAACCCGCGGGTTTAAGTTTAAACACTGCCACATGATCACAAGCACACAAAATATAATGAATTTTAGAGCAAGTTCCTGGCAACTTGGTAAAACAAAACAACACTGAAATGCTTTTGTCTTTAAAATAAAACTGTCTGCATAGTTCTGCTCTCTGCCAAACTTTTATTCACCTCTTATGAAGGGGTAACATGCAGGGGGTAAAGTGGAACAATGTCCCAGACAGAGAAGCTGTGTTTGACCACCTTCGAAATGCACACACAGCTATGCTGCTCTGGGAACAGCAGGTTCTTACCAGCTGTTAGAAAATGAGGCATGAGAAAGGATGATTAACAGCAGGATAGAGACTTCTCTGGCATGCATAAAAGTGTTGTCTGTCCTCTAACTTTCTCTCCTGGGTAATTAGGAAAACTTGTGTACTATTGCAGGAGGTAATTGGAAATTAACAGGTTCTTGCCCTATATGCAGCCTAATTGTAGATCTGAAATTAAAATCCACCTTCCTGAACCAAGAGACATTTGATATAATGTGTATGGGGAACTGTGTAATTGATCAAATTGGTTTGGCTCTCTACATTTTTTTCTTCAGTATGCACCTCTACCCCTAAACTTGTACTGTATATAGATAACAATGGTGTAGAAACAGAATACTCTTGAGAAACCTGTTGCTTATCCTGCAGTGAAAAACAGGCATATATAACAACATATTTCACTGTAATTCTCCATCTGTCTATACATCTTTGTTCGGATTTGAGTGGTTAGCAGCAGCCTGCCTCCTCTCCCTTTGCTTTTTAAGTATGGCATGATGAAATGTGAAGAGCCATGGTATCGTCAGAAACTTTTTTTCAATCCTTGACATCTGTTCACGACTATTGCTAGAGTGGAAAAGTGGGAATTCTCTTTAATTTCAAAGACAGTATCTGCTGCATCCAAATATTTGACTAAAGAACATTCTACTTTATACTCAAGGACAACACATGTCAACTGATTCACACAGTTCTTGTTTATCACTGAGTAACGCTAACACTACCAAAACGCAGTGACTGGATGACCTCTATCAGTGTTGCTACTTTTAAAGCTTAGCAGTACACAGCATTGTGCAATTTAGCAGTCTAGAAATCCTCTGCAAATCAAGAAAGCAGAGATTCTTTCTCAAAGACAAACACAAGGAACAGAACAGAGCCACAAGAACATTTCTGTTCATTTTTAACCCTTTACAATCCTTTTTTTTCCTTGCAATCCAGTGACGCTGGGTTTCTTCTTAACTGTGTTTGTCTTCTAGTTTCTGTTCTGAATGAATTGAAGCACAGGAATCTTAAGATGAAGATTAAGTTTTTATGGCGGCTATGGGCATAGCTTTTGCTTATGAAAGTTCCCTTGTATGTCTGCCAAGTGACACATTTTTCTCCTTCTGGTTTAGTTTTGTCTACCATGTGTGGGTGTGCAGAACATTTTGTTGCAGCAACTATGCCTCTTTCCCTGTATCTAAAGGGATCTCAAAATCTAAGCTTACATATTTCTGCCACTCCAAATAACTCCTGGGCACAATTACTGGTACTACTGGAGAGAAACTATTTAGATTATAAGCTGAACCAAAAAGCAATGTGTGTGAGGGAAATTCAGAACTTAGCTGATATGCATTTAAGACAAACAGCACTCAGATTTATAAACAGATCTTCAATGTTTGTTGGTCAGGATGATTTTTAGATACAGTGAGCTACTCCCTTGGCTTCATCTCTTTAAAAAAAAAGACCAAAATGCAACTCACGAGGATTTCAAATCTGATCTTTCTATAGAATTGAAAATCTGATTCCTTGAATCAGAGGTCTTACCAAGCTTACAGAATAACATCTGGGTATGAAAACTGTAACAACGGACACAAATAGTCCACAAAGTTACTGTCTTAAATCAAGACAATGCAGCAACCATGATTCATAAATCTGGGTTTGATTTGAAAGTAATTTTGAATCTCTATGGCTTTTCCATCCATAAATATTTAAATGTAACCCTGCTCCTATGTGGCTTCCTGTAAAGAATAACAGTATTTGAAAAGACTATGGAATACAGCCCATTTTCCAGCCAGTGGAAGACTGCTCCACTTCAGCACGCTATGCTGGGTTTTGCACAGAGTCACTTTAAAAGCTCCAAACAATGTGATTTATGCTTTTCCCTAAGTAGACTATTCCACAGCCAATTTTATCACACTGTAAAGATCTCACATATGTGCATGTGTGTGTGAACTTGCAGGCATGTGCATATCTTCAATGTATATTTACTCTACCCCATTGCTTTTGCCCATGTTTCCAGCTAAATAATTTAACTTTTGCCTGGGAAATTGAAATTAAACCAAGTCAATGGAGCTAAAATGGAAAGTTCACATTTTAGGCTTAAGAAATCAATACTTAGAGCCTAGCAAAGGTAATTAAATCCCTTCCAGCATGGCACTACCTTCATTGTAGGATGTTGTCCAGAACCCCAGTACTGGCTCATTAGAATGATTTTTACTTTGCCAACAAGATGAATTTTCTTAAGCAGACCAAAACAGAACCTTTTCATTTACATACTGTTCGACAAATTGGTGTCCATTTGACATACACCAACAGAACTTGACTTCTCTGAGTTTTGTGATTTCCCCAGAATCATTTTCCTGTAGAGAACGTAATGTTTCAGGGTAGCTTCTGGATTCTCAGGTTTTGTTGGCATGGGGTATAAAAGAATATTGCCAGTTCTTTCCCAGCTTTCCTTTCTCCCATGACATCTTTTCTATGTCATTGTTTAGCCTGAGCTTGACTTGCAGCAGTCTTGGGGCTGTTAATTTACTAAGTGGCTAACTCCTTTTTCCAAGTCAGTAACAAAGATAATAAGTGCAGCAGGTCCTAATACTAACATTTACTATCACTACCATATGACTTTATATGCCATTCTCTAAACATATTTAACACAGTCTCATTTCTCATTTTTGTCATTTAGACTTTTACCTAGACTTCATCCTGCCTATATTTTTCTCTGAATAATGTGGAATTAACTTTTTTCCATACCATAAAATGAAGTAGTTCCCAATGAAGTATCCAAGATGTGTATTTCCAGCACATTGCACTCAGCCATTGTGTAAAAACACATAGGTCTCCAACTTGTCCCCATCCCCGGCACCCCTCAAAAAAGATTACACTCCAGTGACTTACCTCAATACAAGGCTGCACAAACAGTAATGGTGGAAAAAGTGAGAAATGCAGGAATGAGAGGATGAGATCACTCCATTCAGCATGAGCATGGGTCAAAGAGATCATTTGGCTGTAGGACTATAGCTGCCACTGAAATAAATTTGAAAAGCTTTGATTTGTTTTTTTGGTTTGTTTTTTTTTTTTTTATTTACTTGTTTTTACACTACATAGAAAGTATTTCACTGGTTAAAGGATTTACCATGGTATAAAAGTAACATGAGAATTGTCACACTGGAGCAAGCTAATGGCCCTTTTAGAACACTATGTCAACATAGCATTGATATAAAACTGAATCTAAACTTGCAGTCTTACTTAGCAAAAATAAAAACTAGTAAAACCTGGTTTCTTATATGTCTTCATTCACCCTGACTAAAATTAACCTCTTGGTCAAGCTACTCTCTCTCTTGCACAAACCTTCTCTCTAGTATTTACAATGACATAAATACTTTCGTGGTCGCTCCATGAAAAAGATTTCTGGTATTGATTAATATCAGGTTGGCTATAGCTTCTTTGAAGGAGTTAAAATAAAAACTGAGAAAAATAAAACCCTACAAAAAGGCAGAATTCATGAACCATGTAGTTTACAGACAAAACATTTAAGAGGCCATGTGCTAGACAAATTTCTACAGTTTCAACTGTAATTGGAACTGAGTAAAGTGTTATATTTGCAGGCGTATGCCTCTAAGGTCTTCATAAATCTGAGTCCTTTGAGAATGTGTGAAATATTTATGGAAGCAAGAGACCCACATTGTGCTTAGTCTAGTTTGTAGTTGTCAATATATTCCACTGCAGATTATCACATACTGCTATTGGTCATTTCATGTAGATCCCAACAAGGGGGAGATCTGGCTGAGATGTTCTTTTCTCTAAGTAACTTAATGAAAGTAGGAAACAAATGAGGTATTTTAAGTTGAAACAGATGTCTGAAATATCTTAACATGGCTGGTTCTCAGTTCATATGCTCCTTCACAAGGTTAGGAAATAGCAAGGAGGCCTGAAAAATGTAGGAATTAATTTTAGATGCATTCTCTTTATTTCTTTGGTTTATCTGGAGCATCTCTCAGACCTGAGTTTCATGTCTCTTAATTCCATTCTTGGATCAATGCATCACACTCTTAATTATTAATAGCATTATTCTTACTATGTTCAAGGTGACTTAAAAAGTGTTACAAAATAAACTTTTTTCCAATATTCATTTCAAGAACCGTTTTGACAAATGGTGGTCATCCTTCTTTCTGAAAGTCTATCCTGAACTGAACAGAGAAAAATCTCTCTCTTGAAAAGAAGTTTTTTTACACAAATCATGGGAGTACACAGAAAATCAAACTTTTTCACAGAAGAATACTTCTTGAAGCAAATTTTGTTTCCTGTGATGCACCTCATTCCTTTGCACTTTGGTGGTTCAAAATGGTAATTAGTTGCTCACACATCACTCACACATCACTATGTGTGGTGGCCCTATTTCAGCAGCTATGTGTTAGTTCAGAATAAAGTTAGTATCAAATTATCAATATTTTTTCTGTGGCAAAGTGTTTTGGGTTTTTTGTAAGACAAATTCTTCTGAAAATCAGTAATACCATAAGCAAAGCAAACAAATAGAAGATGCAAAATCCTCCTGGATGCATGAAAATGGCTTTTTTTTTCCCCTATTTACAACTTGACTAAACCAGGGTGAATTTCATGAGAACTATGAAAGACACTTCACTGCCAAATTTCAGTGTATATCTCCTAACCACACAGGATACACAGCTGTGCAAATTAACCAAATGAAACAAAGGAGCTCTAGCAAACCCACCTGCTCTTCACCCATCTGTTTTCTTGGGAGCAAATGAACTATTTCTATTGAAACTTAAAAAAAAAAAAAAAAAAATCTAATGTGATGAAGGAACAATCTATGGAAAAATTAAGCTAAAATTACTACAATGATCTGTCCGGAAACAACCAAAACTGGAGTCCTAAAGGCAGAAAGCACTAGATAATGCTCACAGCCTCTCACATGCCTCAAAGCTAACATGCCCACTCACTTCAACAAGCTCCATTGCCCTGCCTTCCAGAGGCAAAGCCAGCTTGGGGATGACAGTATCTTCACACTGTCCTGCCTGGACATAATCACTGTCTGCTTTGCAGGAAACAGGAGACAGAGCTTGGAGTTGGCCTCAGCATCTTACTTTGTTGACTGACATAACTCACCCAAGCATCTGTTTCAGAAAGTAATTGGAATAATACAAAGCCAGAAATACTTCAACACATTTTTCAGAGAAATCTAAGTATGCTTTCTTAAGGAAAGTCTGGAAAGTATACTCGGGAATTAGGGAATATTTGGAATATGCCCGCAGGTTTAAATGGCCTTGACAAGGGGAACAATGAAATCATCTTTTGCCAGTTTTCTTTCCCAATTCCTCCATTGCTTGAAGAAAACAGCCTTTGGACAGTCTTTGTAAATACACAGGGTTTTATTAAAGACGCTAAACTTCATAATTGAATTTTTCCTTCAGGGAAAATCAACAGGAACTGCTACAAGAGTTGCTTGGGCAAAAATGGAAACCAGAAAAATGATTTGATTAAAGGGACTTTGATTAAAACCAAACAAATCTCCAAGAAAGAACAAACCCAAAATCCCCACAGAATGTCTAACCACAGTATTTTTTGGATGTGTCAATGGAAATGCAAAAATTAGTTTTCTGGAAACTACTTATTCAGAACAAAAATGCTGTCTTTTTTAAATGTCTAGTTATGTTAAATGAAGACTTGATGTGAAATATACAACCGTTAATACTACAGAAAGTGTGAAGAAGAAACATGAACCAACCACTCTGGAAAGGTCTCTATTACACACTGCTGAGCCTGGGCCCAGTTTGTAATGTTCTGGTTACAGTAATTATTCTGTCTTTTTACTCACAAGTTGCATGAAATGTTTTTAAAGCATTCATCAAAGGAGCAGCAGTGATACTTTGGAGCTGCAGGCACTGTCTCCTTGTGCCTGCTATGGAAAGACTTATTCTACAGCTGCCACTGTAGGTTTTGCATACTTCAGATTAATAGTTATGTACAATTACATTAAAAACTATGTACTTTGAGTCCATCAAGGCCAAACTATAAAGCAAATCCCCTTCCCTAATCATACCATTGTTCTGAATACCCTTATTTAATTTGATAGTGACAAAATGCAGACTCTGTGAGGTTTACATCACTTAACCCTTTTCATCCTAAAACATCCTGCACTATTATTATAACCCTGTTTCCCCTGCAGAGGCCCAGTGTATCTTGAAGCATCTGCATAAATACAAGACCACTCCCTAAGTTTTGGAACTAATTTAGACATTATTATACAATTTACTTGGTTTTTTTCCTATCAAAAGACTGAAGTATGCTCATCATGTAAATACAGTCATCAAGTTCCAGCCATGACTGGAGCTCACCACAAAAAAAATTAATAGTATATTTATATTTTCCATAGTTCAAAATAGTTTAGTGTAGAAGCATATTTTACTGATTATGCATCCATTGATGGCTATTAGCTTTGTTTAAATCCCTTTAAATGTGAATATTTATCTGAACTGGATGTGTGTTTTTCATTTTCTATCTTCAAAAACATGTCATATTGCAGATACAATGTCAGGTTACTTAACAGTTATAACTAATCTTTATATACTCTTTTGCCTATTAGTTAACAAAACACGGTAGAATTCTCTCTGAAAAGCACATCTCTTCATTATTTATTTTTTAAAGTCCATTTATTTTGCTAGAAAACATCGGCTGGTTGAAATTAAAGGCAGAAAAGAAAGTCTTAATTAATGTCTTCTTCAGGAATAAAGTTCCTAAAGTTGCTGAAATGATCAGTTTTGACATTTTCTAAACAAAAAAAAAGAAAAAATTCCACTTATATGCCTGAAATTCTTTTTCAATTTGAAATTTAAGACACAAAAAATATTGTGTACAATGAAATGAAATGTTTGGATTGCTCAAAAGCAAAACACTTTTTTTCAGATCTCTGGCTCACTGAAATGTTACACTTTTTGTGATGATTTGAAATGCAATAGGAATTGTAAACCCCTTTTTTCTATATATGTATAGAGTGGTATGAATGCACATGTGCAAATGCAAGACAAGATGGAGAAATAAGTATATATATATACATGAGCACATATTTATTATAGAATTGTGAATGGTTTGGGCTAGAAAGGCTCTTAAGATCACCCACTTCCAACCCACTGCCATGGGCAGGGACACCTTCCACTAGAGCAGATTGCTCCAAGCCCCGTCCAACCTGACCTGGAAAAAATGCCAGGGATGGAGTATTCACAACTTCCTTGGGCAACCCATTCCAGCACCTCACCACCCTCACATTAAAGAACTTCTGCCTTATATGTAACCTGAACTTCCTCTGTTTAAGTTTACATGTATGTTCACAAGAGTCAACTTTGAAATCTAATGGATTGTTTGAGACTAAGACTGGCAACATGCATGCTTCCTGCACTCAGGTGCCACAATAACAAACACTCAGATAAGTTGTGTTCTATCTCACAAATAAAAAAAAAGAATCTAAAACAATAAATGCTTTTCTTTGAAGGATGAAAGGAAACAAAGGGAATTTAAAGCTTTGAAAGGAATTCAGAGGGTACTCCCACTGTCTGTCTCAGAGTTTACATTAGAACCTCAAGATGTGCTTAGAATTCTGTAAGGGATTTGGCTATAAATACAGCTTTCTAGAGGAGCAGTCTAAAGCTTCAAGGGCTGTTTCTGGTATATAAGAAATAACCCGTAGATACTTTAAAGGTAAAATCTTCCTTGCTTAGAAGACTAGCTGATAAAGACAAATAACTATAGACCATCTTCAGGGGAAAGCAGAGGAAGGTGATGAGCAGATGAGGACTTTTTTTAATATCATCTGAACTAATTGACCAGTGTTTAGCCACCAGTGTAGTTTAATGAAGAACGCTATTACTCATCTCTTATCAACTTCTGCATTAAAACAAGCAGAACATCTATTCTGCTAACAGCTGCATGAAGCTCCAGCAGTCTCTGGCCTCTAGGAGACGCTTACCAGCTGTTTTTGAGCCAAACAATAGGCATCCCAAGACATTTAGTGTCACTGACTTTAGGAAAAGTAAAACTCCAGGAAGCATTCCCGTAGAGCCAAGCCTTGATAGAAATTAACCACATCCAAGCGTTGCAAATGTAATGTTTGGGGTTTAAGGAATAAGCATTTCTCTTTATTGGCACTGGGAAGATTCTAACTTACTCAAATATGCTGGGTTTTATTTTAATGCTCTTCACTGCTAGTGGAACAGTTAAAAGCAGTTCTCTTTAACAAACAATCAAACTTTAAGAAAGTAAAAATACTGTTTTACAGTATATTATTGAACCAGTTTTATCCAAAGCATTTGATAATTGATGCACGGCAGTGTTTGACATGGAGGCAGAAAACAGCATTGTCCTAGCTTATTATACCACTAGAGTATTTGGTGTGGAAAGCTCTTCCGACACTCAACTATATATTTTTGTTGTCTTTTGTCCAACCATCCTTCTAATGCCTGTTTTCCTCCCCTCTTCTCTGCCCATTGCACAGCAATGAAACATATGACTATATAATAATAATTCAGACAATCCTTACTGAAATATGTGGGATTTGCTTTTTTATTTGGTGGGGAGTTTACAGAAAATGTTCAAATGTGGTACTGGTCTTTTAAGGTTCTTTTACTGAATGAAAACTAACAACAGCCTCCATTACCCAGAGCAACTAATGTAAAGATCGGGCAGAAAGAATCCTGCCTAAAATAAAAATGCAAACCAGCACAGGCCAGAACAAGATGTTTTAGAACATGATTTTGTTTGTTCTTCACTTCAAAAGTAAGCCTGAATCTACTCATTAAAGATTAGCTAGAATATACGTAGTTAAATTAAAAAAAACCCAACCAAACAGTTCTGGCTTAACTGATACTTGTGTTTTCCTTTAAGCTATGAAGCTGAAGCTCCTTTTCAGCAAATTTAGAGGTGTTCTTCTGTTGACTAATATCTGCTTCTTCCAAATTCTCAGCATAAAAGTGAAAATACAGTTGTGATTGAAAAGGATGGAAGGTCTTTTCACGTTTGCAAGAACACAGCAGTAGTGATTGTGCTCTGAGCCTACAAGAGGTATCCAAAGGTTGCAGCAAAAAATATTTTACTGCCTCTGGCATAGTGGGAAAAATGGAACGGATTTTGGTATCAGTACATTCTTCCTATCCATGAGCGTTACTGGTTTCCTCTAGTGGAACAGTACAATAAAATATGCTGTGTTTACCAACAAATCCTGGCTTATTTTCAATCTATCTTTCCCATTTTCCTTGTGTATAGAATAAGCATTCTTGAGAGCAGTTCAAATAATACTAGGTACTTATTTCACCTTCGTGGAGATATTTGGCCTTTCAACTCTTTCTCTTAATGTTCCCAGGACACATTGTTTAATTAATTTCACCAAACGCTCTATGATTCATAAACATTCAATTATTTTCATGCTAATATTTCCTTGTTCTCTGTTATTCTCTTCCTGCTTCCTTTATGTCTGACCCCAGATAGTCTCATTTGACAATCCCAAAGTAGAATAGTCTTGTTTTCCTAAAGCCATGGGCAGAGCTAATGGTATACAGATTCCCATGAAGTAGATGTTGCAAAAATCAAATAAATAGCACCTGATTTCCACTGACCAAAGGAAGGATCATTAAGGTGACAACAGAAAATAAAAAACCCTCTAAAAACAAAGCTCTTTAGATACCTTTAGAACAGTAGAAACTGGACAGAATGTGATATTCTATCTCCCAACCAAAGGAAACAGTTCCAGTCAGGAAAGTGTACTCAACTTCGAACTTTGCTTTTGCGAAGGTGAGAGATTTCACACAGTGAGATGTGAATTGGTGTGAATTCATGGGAAATTAATGTCTTCTGAAGTAGACAGTGAGATTAAACTTAAAATCACTCTGCTTATGTCCAGAGTGTGACTGCTGATCCAAAAACTGGAAGTCTGATGCAGAAATCTTCTCTTTACCTCTCTCTAAAATATTACCATTGCTTTCTCTGTGATACATAAAGTTGTGTCAAATCTCTCATTGCAAGGCAATAGTTAGGAAAACACTAAGTCAAATGAGAATGGTTATGGTGTGTCTTCTGAGTCATTTACTAATATGGATACATAAGAATGCCAAATGCTACAGCTTTTTAAGAACTCATTATGGCTTACACTCTAAAGCTCCTCAGTATTTTTCAGCAAACATCTAGCCAGCAGAATGTTGTATCTGTGTTGAAGACAGTAGAAAAGGGAGTCTGTAATTGAGTATCAGGAAACAGGACATCAAAAAGCAGTAACTACTCACATGCAGACACCACCTGCAGTAAAATAGCCAAAATGTAAGTATATCTCAAATTGGAAATAAAACCTAGTGTCTTCATACTTGCTAACATATTCGCTTCCCATGTGTATCTAGAATAGTACAACTGTCTTCAATGACCATTAACCACATTCAGCAAAGAACACAAGTTTCTAAAACAGGACTGACTCAGGTCTGAGGCCTACATGTTCAAAATGAAATCAAAAATACTTCTTAGTAACTTCTTACTTCAGAGGGTGCTTAAACTTACAGATCTCCTCCTCATTTGACCTGAAGGTTTCCTAGGTGTTTGCTTTGTACATGCTTAGAATTGCCTCAGCCTACATAGCTCAATGCCTGTTTCTCATGTCCCTCCCAAGATAGGATCTAGAAATCTGTCAAAGGAATGTGCAGGTCCCCCAAGGCATGCAAAACATTAATCATTACTGAGTAATATGAAGAGCACACTCACAAGATTAAGTTTCTCAGGAAATGCAGGCTTGCTCACTGTCTTTTAAAAGGATGGATGGGAATCTCCACCTTTTGCAAAACAGCTTAGTACGTGCAGGACTCAGCAAGTGTGAGGGCTGGATTCAATAGCTTCCTAAGCCTACAGACATTCAAAAGCCTTCTCACTTTCCAGGAAGGCATCCTAACTTCCAACCATTTACACAGGGTGAATACTCCAATGCAAGTGATGCTAAGACATTCTAGAGAAAAGAATCTACTCTGAAACGGGCCAGCAAGAGTAAGCAAGGACCAGCAAGACATTCTACCATCCTTTTTCATGCAGGAGTCACGGGCATTTAGGCATTCACATCAGACAAACAGAATTTAAACCTCCAAAGAGAGAGTCCTAACTACTAAGCCATTCAAGACCCTGTTTTTCCTCCAGCTCTGCTTCAGAATAAACAAGAATGACTGCTACTTTGCTTTGGTAGAAAGGCTTCTTTTGTGAAGAAGCATCTGCTGAGGCCCGAGATGTCTGTTCTGCAAAGTCTGGTGCAGTTCAGAAGTCATTAATAGAGCTTTTAACAAATTATCTCACATGTTGCCAGGAGTTATTTACAACCACATCAACTTCTACGGCAACATATTTACCTTGATAAAAGCATATCCAAAGTAGATGCACTGTACTGCACAGCCTACTCTGTTGTTTGGGCTATTTTCCCCTAGCTGTATTGCACACCCTAATTAACCAGCACCTTGTTTGAATTCAGCTTTGAGGCCCTGCCCTGTGCAGGAAACTTCAGCATGTAAACAAGTATTCAGGATTTCCACTTATCAAGACTAGGAAGCATATAACTTTGGGGCACCTAAGTCATATATTCAGCCCAACTTTACATGTTTGCTGCTGCATATAATCAGAGAGTACCCCAGATAAGGAGCTGATCAGAGCTGAAACCTCATCAGCAAAACCATTGGCTAAATTCATGACTATCTGCAGTGTGGGTCAATTTCAGGAGGCAGTGAATCATCACAGATGCTATCAAGTGGACAACATGATGGTAGGAGAGTTGTGTGGATATTATTAAGGGCACAATGAACTTCCAGGATCCTTGTTACTGGTGTGCAAAATGGAAGATTTGATTGTCTTTCACATTTTAAGCTAATATTTCAGAATCAGTAACTTGAAAACAAGCAAAGAACAGCCATCTCAGCTCTCTGCTTCCAGAGCAAGTATGACTTAGTAGGAGCCCTGTGAGACACAGTAAGCATGGAACACTACAAAAGCCATTTTGGCAGGTTACAAAGAGAAAGGCATTTTAAAAATACACCTCTAGCTTATCTAGCAATACACATTAATGACAGATGGGGAAAGAGAATGTTTCCCATCCCAGCATGACTTGCTCAGGTAAATTAAGACGATGTCAGCACTATTTCTTCCTTTAGGGCTATAAACTTTTCAAACATTAACTGTAAGTTGAACATAGGATGTTCATACTTAAAAGTTTATTTTAGGTGTTATTTTCAATTCAAGGGAAATATTTTTAATGAACTGAAAGAGAAAACATTTTTTTTAAAAAAAAAGCCAAAACCAAACAGAATAATATTTTCATTAGAGTACACATGAAGTGGTCAGTACAGCTTCATAATATGGTGCTTTGTTTAGCTCTGTTGATTTGTTACAGCAGAACAAACTGAAGTCTGGATGCAGATTAAATCTATCTTCTTTGGTCACTGGGAAAGACAGCGACAGTATATAAGAAAGCAATTTTTAAAACCATACATGCAATTTCCCGTGTTTCCTGGCAGGAAAAACATATGTAATAGAAATGACTGGAATTGAATCTATAATTGGCAGGACAGGTTCAGTTCAAAAGACTTCAGAACTGCTTTGTTGGTTTTTTTTTTAAGTTCTGAGGTTTCAGTGTGGGTTTTATCTGGCAAAATAAATGCCCTCCCTGTGCCGCTATGTTGCACAGATTTCAGTGTCATAGACTGCTGCTGAGCACTGTAAAGTGACCTCTATAATCATCACTAACCCTTCCATCCTCAACACCAAGCAAACGGGCAGCAGCCCCAGATCCCTGAAGCTGTGTTCTTACACTGCTAGAGCTAAGCGCAGTCAAAGACAGAACTTGCCCAGCTAGCTCATGGGGAAGAACGAGAAAGCCTGATGCGACATGACATGATGAACCTGACATTGCCTCCATGGATGACAGGCCTGTCTTGCCTGTTTGCTTTCAGTTGACTGTATAGGATGCTCTGCCAACCCCACCAAAATGAAGGCTTTTATTTACCAAAAAGAAAGCAGGGCCCTTCTCTCAAGGACATGGGTGTGGGGCATAGATTCCTTTTCAGACCTTTAGAGTGTTTCTTTCTTATGCAGGAGGTCAAGACTTAAATGATTTTTAAAACTGCCTCAGTCTGAATAAGTTTCACTCTAGTAAAAATCCCCCAGAGCCCAGGAGACTTCTGGTGTACTCTAGATCACCTATTTTTAGGAAAAGTAGTTTTATATAAAACCCAATATATGAAGGGCTTTGGAAACTGCTGGATATTTTTGACACATGAAAATGACCCATTGTTTGGTAAAGCCAGTTTTGGAGCTGGTTGTTCAGAAGATAGTGTAACCCCAAGAAAATTTTCTCACTGATCAAGCAATCAACAAAGCCAAATAGTTCATTTCACCTTCTAATCTCAATTCCTACCACTAATTCAACTGTCTGACTGGTTACTATAATACAGAACCATAAAGAAGCTCTATATAAAATATGCTATTAAAGAGGACGTATCCCTGAAAATTAAAGGACTCAATAAATATGGGGAGTCCTACCCTGGTAATTTAATAAATTGTAAATCCTGAGTCAAAACATCAGATGGAGATCTAACTTTTTGCTTTATTGGTTATCTCCTGCCAACATGGGCTTGTACTTTCTGAGTTAAACTAAATCCAATAGAGAAGTGTATAGTGATGGAATATAAGCATCTAGATAAGGTCATATCAAACAACCAATTATGAATCAAAATAAAATCAAGTTATTAAGTTCTTTGAAGTGACATTACTAAAATCAGCATAAAAGGAGAAGATATGGAAGAACACATACTGAGTTACTGATCTGAAATGAACCACTGGGGTTTTAGTTTTCATCTAAATTGCCATGGTTTTTGTCACAATCTGGAAGACAGGAAATTTTATATACATGCTCATTCATAGACATTGTCTCATCTTGGTCCCTAAAACAATAAAACTGAAAAAAAAAAGAAAGAAAACCTTAAACACAAACTAAGAAATAATTTGCTACAATTTCTTGCTTTCCTTTTCTTCAAGATTAAAATGGTCACTCTGTGTCTGTTGTATCTAAATAGATAAAACCTTTGGAAATGCACCTACACGTAGCTGCAATGTGCAGTCATGTTCCTGAACATTCATCAACCTACACAGAATGCAGGATAACTTAAAAACAAGAATCACTGGCTATCACGTAAGAACATAACCTAGAAAGGTTCTTGCTTCAGCCAAGAACAGTCTTTGGCTTCTGCTTCACCAAAAGCCTTGCCTTCCTGTAATGACACTTTGTTTCTTGAAGACATTTGCTCCTTCTAATGCATAGCACTGGATCTAAAGGACCATAGCCTGCACTGGAACCTACAGTCTGCAAAAAAACAGACTGCCTGCCATGGTTTAGTCAGCTGCACATTATCTACTTCTCCTGTCCCTTCTGTACTCCAGCTTCTGTCTCTACCCCAGCTTCCAGTCAGCATCCTGACACCAGCAGTTTGCAGACTAGAACAGAAACTTTGCTCTTATCTAGAGGACAGGAGAAGATAGGTGGAAAACCAGACAGAGCTCTTAATGGCTGTAGGGAATAATGAGGGAGTGCCAGTGAAAGGACAGGATTTAGCGATGCCCAGTGACAAGATTCAATAAGCACAAAATGAAATACAGGAAATTACATTTAAACGGGAGAGAAAAACATCATTTATTTTTACTATGAGGGTGGTGAAACACTGGTATAGGTCACCCAGAGAGGCTGTGGAGTCTCCATCAATGGGGACACTCAGACCTGCCTTGAAAAACCCACTCTATCTGACAAAGCCTTGAACAGATGGGTTAGGGATCATGTGATCTCAGGAAGTCCCTTCCAAACTCAGCTACACTGCAATTCTGTTGACAAACATCAGCAGCCCTACTGACCTAAAACTAGAAGATGCATCATATAACTTCTGAATAAACACAATCATACTCCCTGCTACAGAATACACTGCAAAGCTAAAAATGCCTGGGATGATCAGAGACAGAACAACATGAATCTTGCCTGGATTTTCCCTTTGCAAATTACTGTAGAATTTACTATTATACTTTTCAGACACATAATCGTTTTGTGAAAAGAGACCTAGGTTTAGCATACATTTCTTGAAACTATTGGTATTTCAACAGTGCTGCTACACGCCTCCCTAAGTAGCCACACAGCAAGTCAACAGATTGTTTACTTTTGCATTAATATTTATCTTTTCCTATGAATTAACTGGAAGATTTCTTCATAAATTTTTTAATTTCTGGAGTGGCTCATATGTACACAAGGTGCAGCCAGCTGCCAGTGTAACCAAGTTAACTGTTTAGCCTTAGTAACTTCTGTGCAAACACAGCAGTCTTCCTCAGTTCAGCCTGATTAATAAGCTAAGACGTGGCTTCTTTTCCTCAAGACTATGAAAGCATAATAGGAGCACTACATTTTCTTCTTTAAACCTGAAAGACTGGGTTTGTTTAAATCAGATCCCAACATCCTCAGCTCAAGTCCAACATACTTTTATGTTGTATTACTTTTCTCTTTCTCTATCCCTCTTCTGGTCTAAGACAAGATTTACTGTCAAGTAGATTGCATCCATTTATTGAAGAGAAGTGAAAAACTATGGACAAGAGGGAGGACTGGATGGACAAAAGGAGCTCTGTAGATGTTTTTCAGCACACGCTTATTTCATCTCTGTGCAGAACACTTCTATTGGCAACCAAAATAACTAAGGATGTCAGCCTTCAAGCCCTACTGATGTCATACCATTCATAGGGGTCCAAGATCCAACTCCAAACACCCATGCTTCCATTTAAACCCATATACACAGTCTGAACCACTGAATGATAAAACAGTGCAGAAAACATTAGCAGCTTTAACCTATGTAACTTCCTGTGAGTCAATGCAGAATACATTTCTTTGTCATGGCATCCACGATACACCCGAAAGCTGTGACTGCATCTGCCTTACAGCATCTAAAATTCTCCCTGGACACAGAAAAAATCTGAAGCATGGAGATCTGGTGATGCCCCCCTACCTTCTATAAGTGAAATATGGAGATGTCCAACTTTGCTTCCACACACCTCCAGGAAAGGCCACAGGGAACAAATCCAAAGCATCTCAGGTTTTGTACACAACATGTAAACACTTTGTGCTCTGGACTGATGAATTTCACATAGGTATTTTAGAACTGCCACCATCTAAACCTGATTCACTGCAGCCTCCTGCTTTTACTGCCAGAAGGAAAAGAACAAAGCAAGCATGAATATATTTCTCATTTTTGTGAGCAAAACCCACTCGCAAATGTGTTTCATTGCTGCAGAATCACATGAACAGACTGTATAAAAGGTGGGAAAAACAATCTGGAGAGAAAAACGATCAAATAGGTCTTGAAACTCTTTATCCATTTTATGGGATATTTTTACATGTGATCAATATTTAACAATGTTGGAAAAAGCTAAACTCAAGCTACAATTCAAGAAAACAAGGAGCTAATGATGGACAAAAGGGTACATTTGCTTCAACAAATTTTATGACAGCTAATAATTATAACCAAAAAATTTTGTTGCTTCTGATTGGTGTCTCTTTCTTTTTTCATACATGAATAAATTTTTTGTTTAGTTTTGAGAGCTGCTGCTGGCTCCATCATAATACCTATACTGATCATGACAAAACTATGTGAAATGTTCAAAACCTCAGACATAACTAGGCATTTTCTCATGTCATTACTAAAATAAGAAAAACAGCTTCACTAAATGCTAAAAGCAACGGAAAAAAGGTGTCTTAACAAAGTTACTTTACTACAAGTTAAAAATATGCATTCTCTTTTTTAGATCCATCTATACATACATGTCTAGAAATTTAAGATGGAAATGTCATGAAAGCATTGTAAGCCTTCAGATGTCAGTCAAAAGGGAATGAATATGATCATTAAATTATTAATATCATAAAAAGCACACCCCAATTTGAAGACAGAACAGAAGCAAAATACCAAAGAAAATTCACAGGAATTGTGGAATTCAATTCTTAAACACAGACACCTTCCCTTCAGCTCAGATGTTATGGGGTGACACCACTCTACTTTCCTTCCAGATATGAAATGAGACCCTGTGGCACTGTGAACTGCTTTTTACTTAGATTTATTTTTTCTTTAAATGAGAGAATGTTTATTACTTAATAACAACTAGAAAAAACAAATCTAAACCTTTACTGCTGAGAAAATGTGCCTTTATGACTGATATTGCAAAATGCTGCCTTGACCTCCCTCCCCTGGTGTACCAGCTAAACAGTTCTCTGAACCTTCAGAACTGTACTACAACATGGGGTTTTGTTGTGAAGGGTAAAATGAACTTTTTCTTAAACTTCATTATGATCCTTTGCAACTTCACCATTCTGCATGGAATCTGTAGGATTACAGGTGCTTCTCCAAATGAAAAGTAGAAACAGGACATACCTGATGAGCACCATATCAGAGATGTTAAATTCTTTGTAATTAATAAGAGAATGGGTGCTGGTGTCATTCAGTCCCTGGGGAGAAGGGACTGAAAAAAGATCATGCTCTTCCCTATCCCCTTTGATGTTTTACATTCCTTTAGTTCTTTATAACAAAAATTAATGTTGTGTGAACAAATGCAGCCGTGGCAAATGAGCAATAATTGTCCCTTTGCACTGCTATTATTGTACTGTATCAACAGGCAGTTTAATTTTTGATGGAAAGCAGCTGTTCTAGCCTTTCTGCTACTCTGACCCACAGTATAGCATTACTTAGAAGAATTCATCCCTGTATTTTCGTAACACTGTAATTTGGTAGCATAAGAAATTCACTGCAAATTCAGTGTTGATGTGGACACAAAGTCTTGGAATGCCATGAACATTTGTTATGTTTTCTGTGTTTAAAAACCAAAAGCAAATATTCATGGTTCAATATTCAAAGTCTAAAAACATACAAGAGGACATACTTCCAACAATTTTAGAACACTTTTCCCTGCACTAGACAAAAACTAGCTCTAAAAGCATTATTTTCTGAAATACAGATTTTCAGACTAGCGCCAGCTACTCCTCCACACAATGATTCCTGCCTTGACATTCTTCATTGTCCAGTATGTCGCGACGCAGGAGTCACGAACAACGCTGAGCCGACCAATATGATCCAGCGAATGCTGTTTATTGCCTGTTAACACACTGCTTATATAACAAATTTGAACAAGCACGAGCATCATAACAACTTCTGATTGGTCT
>WYDI02026467.1:0-32354 GCA_009867235.2 Psittacus erithacus | reverse complement strand
TCCAGGCTGCCCCAGCCCAGCTCTCTCAGCCTGGCTCCAGAGCAGAGCTGCTCCAGCCCTCGCAGCATCTCCGTGGCTTCCTCTGGACTTGCTCCAGCAGCTCCATGTCCTTCTTATAATCCCTTGTTTTCCCTGTCTCTTTGATGCTGTTGCTTTGGAGAGAGAATTGAGGTTAATATTTGCCCTTATTTCTTCCCATCTCCTCCATGCCTTTGTTAGCCCTCATTGGACCCCACTCATGCCCCCCATGCCTCAGTGTCCCTTCACACTACAGTGCCCCTGCCAAATGCAGTCTCCTTCCCAGCACAGTGCATCTCACAGGCAGAGGGTGTGAAAGCCTCGCATCCCAAAAGAGCAATGATGAGAGACCTGGGGGCACGCTCAGAGGACACTGTGATGCAGTGGGGATGCTGCTATCCTCTGGCCCATCGCTGCAGCTCCAGGAGGACATCAGGGTATGGAAGTGAGCAGAGATGAGATTGATGAGCTGTTTGCTCCTCAGTCACAGGTTCAAACACATCTCAGAGCAGTATTGGCTGAAAGCAGGGGGAAGTCACTGTTTTTAATGCCGGTACAGCAGCTCTCCCTTCCTCAGCCAGGCCGTGGTGTGTAGTTACACACCGAACTCCTCCACCACAAATGACCATTTCAGTGGAGGAGATGTGATTAAGGACAACAAGACACTGTCCCTACAGCTGAAAACCAGCTCTTGGTGGCTGCATCGAGTCAGTTTGACTCAGTGGGGTGAAGAGTCATTTTTAATGCAGGTTCTTTGTCTGATAAAAGCTTCTACATGGGAAGAGTTATTTCATAGAATCGCAGACACATAGAATGGTTTGGGTTGGAAAGGACCGTAAGATCATCCAGTTCCAACCCCCTGCCATGGGCAGGGACACCTCACTCTAGACCATGCTTCTGTCCAACCTGGTCTTGAGCACTGCCAGAGATAAAGCATTTACCACTTCCCTGGACAACCTGTGCCGGCACCCCACCACCTTCATAGTGAAGAACTTCTCCTTATCTCCAACCTGAACTTCCCCTGTTTCAGTCTGAACCCATTACCTCTCGTCTTATCACTGCCGTCCCTAATGAAGAGATTGTCCCTGCTCTCCAGCTGGATCCCCTCTTGCATCCACACTTCCTTCTTCCCCAGGTCTAATGCAATCGCTGTCTGTGAGTGAGCATAGGTAAAAGCAGCAAGGAATCTGCAGCACAATTTCATTTCAGAGCCATTCCAGCCAATAATGGCTCTAAACAAAAACCAGTATGTAATTCACACAGTGATATCACCTTAATTATATTTTCTTGCATCAGTTTTTTCTCTCTTGGACTTTCCACCTTCCAGTCCCAATCAGCATATCTAAAACTAGAGGAAGAAAGACATCCATCTTTTCGAACATCACAAGGGATGGGGGCGGAAATTGCAGGAAGAACAACTTCAGACTGTGGGGAATGTGGCTGTTCCGTGGAGCAGTGTTCTCGGCATCACCATAGAATCGATTTGCCATGGAAGCTTTTTTTTGTCTTTTCCAATTTAGTTTTTTGGATTTTAAATTAATTTCATGCCACTTGGCTGCACTTGCACATTGAAACCTCCTGTGTTATCCTCGGCATAAGCATGGAAAAGAGACAGCAGAGCTGAGTCCCAATCCTGTCCTAAATCTACGTCTCAATCCCACTGTATGCTGTGTAAACATCCATGCTTATCCATTCTCATGTATCTGGTCCTAGAAGTGGTCTGACCACACTGCCCTACATAGCTCTTTGATGGGATATTCTCATGGTAACACAGATCCTAAGGCCAAAGGGATAACCTAGTTTGACCTCTGGTGTAAGAGGCCATGGGATTTTCATGCTATCTGGAATATAAACTTGGGGAAAGAAAACCAATCCAGTCTTGATGGAGAGAGGTGAAAAACTCAAGGACTGACGAGCATTGAGTCTTCTATTCCTGCACCGTGGAAAGGAGTCAAACTTCCAATACCTTTATCATCTCCCGTGTCTGAGCAGAGAGCCTGGGCACAGCCACATTCCACCCTTCACAGTGAAGCCTACTGGGTGCTCCATCCTTTTTAGCAGGGTATGAAACCCAGGGGCAAACCTGCAGCTGTGGGTGGAATATGAATGTACTGCAGAGCTCGGCAGTGCACATTTGCATCATCTGAGCTGAAAGATGCAGCTGCCTTAGCAAAAGCGGTCCCTGTTCATCAGCAGCTCTGTCTGACCCATGCAGCGCAGCGAGGGGGTATGGATGACACATGCACCTTCTGTTGGAGCAGCTGATCCCATCCATGGTGGCAGGAAAACACTTACAGGACCTGTTGAGCAACTGCCGGGAGAAGCACTGTTTGACAGCAGCTGCCACACATGGGCTGCTCACATAACACGGACACAAGTCATCATCTCCACTGAGACTCCCAGCAAGAGGCTGACTGAGAAGCTGCAGCTAACTATGCACACAGCTGTGACATTCCAAGGCAGAGCCCAGCCAAGAGCAAGGAGCCATTAGAAGGTAATAGCATGAAAACACTAATGGCCTAGAGCCAGATTTGAATTAACAGCCCAGGAGAAAAGCAGCCTATCAACACTTCTTAGTTCCCCCTTTGCTTTGTCAGAGGAATGCAGTGCTGTCAGAGAGCTGGGACCAAAAGGTTCCTTATTCTGCCAAGGATCCTGCCCCAACATAGCAGTGCATTAAACTCTGCTCGAAAGATCCTTGCCCCTTGCTCTCCCAGACTGGGAGGCTAATGTAGAGAGGCACTGAATGGTGGACCTAAATATTACAGCCCATTAGGGCTTCCAGTATGAATGTGCAGGCAATTTTAAAGCATATCCGGCTCCTACACACCCTTCAGTGAACTCTTTACCCTCTTCTCCTAGATCCCAAGGCCTTCTCCTGCAGCTTTCCACAGCCTGGTCCACAGAACAGCAGAGTGTTGGAGAACCCCAATGTTCCAGCTGCCGAAGCAAAGCACAGTCAGCACAGCTCTTCCATTCTAAATCCCTGATGCCATCATCCAGTCCCTTCACAGCCACATGCTTTCCACAGCTGCTGTTAGCATCTCTGTTGCATGGTCTCATGGGTACCAGAGATACACCAGGTGCTTTCTAGCTCAGCCCCCCTGGATGTGACTTTCCAAGGCCATACACTGGCCTGGTTCCCTTCCACAGGTGGTTTCCCTCCCCTTCCCACATTAAATATGAGATCTCTGTGATGTTGCATTCTGGTGTGACTGACAGCACTGGGGTGAAACCACTTAGCACAGATGGCAAATTATCCTTCACAGCTGCTTCTATGTGACCTAGACCTTTCCCTGCTTCATCATTCTTCATCCATGGGCTCCTCTTCCTCCATGCAGCCAGTGGATGAAACTGGGTTCCAGTCCTGATCTCCTAGTGAGTATCATTTGGGACTATGTTCAGGCTGAAAAGACAGGTCCCATCATAAGTTCTCTTGCAGGAGGGAAAGGAGGTTCCATTCTCTAGCCTCTGCTTTCATCTTTCAGTTTCTCTCTTCAGAAGTTCCTCAGCTTCTCTCTGCAGTGGAGGCAGTTCGCAGCGGTTGTCAGGAGTCTCGTAAATACACATGTGACGTCTCATAGCTCTTCTTTGAAATATCTCTTTTCTTCATCAAAACAAGTCAGTAAAACACAGAAAACATCTTCCAGAGATGCCCCCAGGGCCTCCTCATTCTGCCTGCTCTGAAAGTTTCATCCCTTGCTGGTGCTTTGCCTGCTTTTCTTTGTTTTCCATCTACAATCAGCAGGGTCTCAGCTATGGTCCCAACAGAACAGCGCTTCATGAGAAGGTACAAGATGGCCTCAAGTGGTTTTACTTATAGTTAAAACAGAACTTTCTGCTGTAGCAATGGTCCTCGTGTCATCACCCTAATTGGAGAAGGTGACTAGATCTCAAGCTGATGAGGGGACAGATACTGTGTTTCATGAATGGATCCATATGTTGCCTCTGTTCCAGTTAGGCAAGAAAGCCCAACTTTCCAAAAGGGAACTCCAGGTAAAGGTGCAAAGGAATAGCCTCGAGTAGACCAAAAGTGAGGTCTGTTCACACAGAGGAGGACCTGGCCCTGAGAGCCTGCATGGAGAAGCAAGCTGATGTCTGGCCCATTTGTGTCCATGAAGCGATGCCCTTGGTCACTGCTTCCTTCTTGCTGGTTCCTATGGCCCAGGGGCAGGGTGTCAGCATGCCAAAGAGCGTGTCATCCACATGCACCTTTCTTACTTTCCTTTCCCACTTTCTGTCCTTCCTTTCCCACTGCTGGGTGCATGCCAAGGCCCAGGTAAGTGCTATTACCTCCTTTTCATGAACCTACATCTAACCCTCTGCAGCACATGATGCTGATGGCTCCCTGGTGTGTGTTTGTGGCAAGCATGAAATAGACTGCCTTTTGCTCAGATCTCCAGCCTCCCAGATGAGAATGATGCTGCCCTTGAGAGTCAAATAACCTTGCAAGACACAAAGTATGCACCATTCCTCCAGGGAGACTTTACCTCTCATCCCTTATATATTGTGGGTCAAAGCTCCAGTCTACCTTGCTGAGATAACTGCAAAGCTTAGGAAAACAATCAAGAAATGGTATTCATTATTGAGGGGGAAGTGGGGAACAGGTGGAAATTAATGGCAAAATGACTTGTGAAAGCTCTCCCGTGTTTTCTGAGTGTTCCTCTTTGGTTTCTTGCCGATTTAAAAGGTCGCTGGGAGCTAATGAACCTCAGATAGCAAAGCTGTCTCTTGTTTGTTTGTCATTTTGAGTTTTTCTGGTTGATTAAGATCCGTGCTGGCAGGAAGGTATAAAATAGCAAGTTTCTGTGTGCAGAGTGAGGTCACGTTTCCTACCCAGAAAAACTGCTGAGCTTAACAGAAAAACCTGCTGGTCCCAAGGACTAACAGGCCTGCTCTCAGCAGAGGACACTTGTGTGGTTCTGTTACCCTCATTTACTTTCTTCATTCCTGGTTCTATAGGCTTTCAACAGCATCCACCAATACAGTGGTGAACCAGACAATCTGCACCCCAAGACAGGCTTGTTCTAGGGCTGCCGTGTATTTGGGAATCGTAGAATCATAGCATAGTTTGGGTTGGAAAGGACCTCAAGATCACACAGCTCCAACCCCTTGCCATGGGCAGGGGCACCTCACACTAAACCATGTCACCCAAAGCTCTGTCCAGCCTGTCCTTGAACACTGCCAGGGATGGGGCATTTACAGCTTCTCTTCTTATACCAAGCTGAAAAGTGATGGAGCCTGCAAAAATAACAAAATACCATGTTTATGAAGCTATTAGCTTAGTGTAAAAGCCCTGCCTGGTGAGCCAAGTGTACACAGGACACCCTAGTCTGCATATACTCTGCATATGAACAAGAAATAGGCCACAGCAGAGCTTCTGAGTTATGTGTACTAGTAATGCATCGAAGAGTCTTGATGACTCCTGGATTTGCCAGAGTGCTTTTAGTTTGCATTCATGCCAGTAAGTGCTAGTCAAAAGTATGTTAATATCCCAGTCGCTACCTTGACTGATGACTTGCGTTAGTTGTATCCCACTGGAAAGTCCTTGAAGGCCGCTCCTCTTGCTTCCATCAACAGCATCATGTCTCTCCTCTCACAGTTCCGGCTCTGGACCCAAGTGACTATGGTCCGAATAAAGAAGAATAATCAAACTCCATTTACCTGCTTCTGCCTCGAACCTATTCAGAGCTAAAAGACAAGCACCTCATTGTTATCCTTCCTTTAATCTCCCTGTTCAGGAGAGCTCGGGGTTAGCAGCTCAGCAATGAGCAACACTCATTGTTTCTGCTGAAGATACCTCAGCACTTGCTGAACATCAGCCCCCTTCTAGGAGCTGTTGACTGAAGTGGGAACTTGCTGTTTCCACTCATACCACAAGTGAAATAACCCTGGGGAAAGAAATCTTTACGGATAGAACCTTTCCTTTCTCTTTTTACATCAACTGCATCAGTTTTGCAGGCACTGCGGGGGATCCTTCAGACAGACTGGTGGGTGCTCATTGCTTTGTCTCTGTCCGAGACAGGGCCCACTGCAGAGCTGAGGGGAGCCTAAAACAAGAGAAAAGCATATAGACCAGCTATAGATGGGTTTATACTAAGATATATGAAGGGTTAAGGGCCCTCCTTCCACCGAACAACTCAGCCTACTTGGCCTCAGAGGTTGATATGGTCCATACCTGCCTCCTTATTGTAGGGAACCATTTCAGACCTTTACCACAAATGAGCCTTGTGCTCATTTCCCACCAGTGCCACTCTGAATGGACAACACACCTTTGAATGTACCTGCAATGCAGATGTATTGCTAGCTTGTAACCCTGTACTGCTATTCATCCACAGCATCACAGAGCTCACCATTGAAACACAAGAAAAGCTTGGACCAGAGCACAGCCAACATTTGGACCATCAAACCATGAGCAGCTTGGTCATGGTCCTGATCTGCCAGCCAAATCATGTGGCTTGCAGGTATATCTACATTATACTGCAAAGTACTGGTTTTAATGGGCAGGGGTTGGTATCTTGTGAAGAAAGACCATGAGGAGTCTGAATTCCCCGGTTAACCTCAGCATCTGCTTAGCACATCATGGGAAGACATCACTGTGGTCCTTCACATCCTGCATTGCACCACAGCATGGAGATTCCCTTACCTTCCCAGAGAGCAGACAACCAGCACAAGGGTGTGTTTTGTCTCCAGCCTAGGCACAAGAGGCTCCAAGGAGCCATGTGTTGGGCACACAAGATTTGGAGCTTCTTTCGGATCTCTTGCCAAGTCCCACACAGAACTGCCTTGAATGGTCCATAGCAAGTGCTGTGGAAAAGCAAATCGTTTTCCACCTGCTCCTTCAACTATGGCCTCAACACTCTTGCTACGAGCAGACCTCTATTTGAATGGAATTACTTCACCAACTCTGACCATTCCATGGAAATGCATCCCTGCTCCCACAGGGAATGGGAAACATGTTTGATCACACATCCCAGCACACCACAGCGGTGCAGGCTAAGGAGTGAAGGTGGATTCCACACTCCAGTGAAGCTGCAGGATGGATCTTGGTAGAAAGAATGCAATTATCCAACTCATAATTTACTCAAGACATAAATCTTTTGAAACAGTGACAACATTTAGCACATACAAAGCATTATACTGTTCAAAGCAAATGGTAATGTTGATGCCAGAAATGTTTGAACTTCTGATAATTAATAACAAGCAAGGAAATTGCATAGCTGGGAGGGGTTTTCCAGCTTTTATTCACAGGAGCAGCATTGATTTTATTCCCAGGAAAATTTTGCTCAGACTTCTCCTTGTCTTCTGCAGATCCCAGTTTTCCTTCCAAAGCTGTGTCAAGAAATAAGTAATAAAAATGATGATAATAATATCATCTCCATACCATAAAAAGGGTGCTGTATCTTAAACAAAGAATGAAATGAAGGTGTGATCCTACCAGTGGACCACTTTTTAAAGCTAAGTGGATATAGAAACATACGTACTCACTTACCTATATTTTTTTTTATACATGCAAATATATATATGTGTAAAAGCCACAAAAACTCACACTTTTGATATGAACCTTTGGTCTAGTCCAGCTCCATCCAGCTCAGATAATGGTGCCTAACTCACCATGATGTTTCCTATTCCCCAAGATGTGCCATCCCAAAAGGGAACACGTTACATCACCCCATAACTTAAAATCCACATGGAGATGGTTATAACATATACAGTTGGGAAATTCCCTTTCTGCCTCCTGCTACTGCTTCTGCTTTCAGAAAAGCATCAGCATCCTTTGGGAAGCACATGTGGATTCAAAGCTTATACTTGTGGGGAATGGAAGAGTCCCAAACCCCAATCATCTGGTCCAAATGGACACACTCCACAGGATAGAAGGAGATTCACAGCTTGTCTACAAATCTACACCCTTCATATGCAAAATGTGGTGAAGGGAATTTGCTTGCAAAAGAGTCTGTTCCATAACCAAACGCATGCAGTAAGTCCTGGTTTTCCAGTGGTGACTGAGATGGGGATGAACAGCCGGCCCTCACTGGGATCTTTTTAATAAGAATTAAAACAGAAGAGTAGGCATGTGATGGGAAACAAAAATGAAGCCATGCCTCTGGACAACTCTTGGAGCCAGGCTTTATTTCTCTCACTCTGTTCTCCTAAAGCATCAACAATGACCAAGGTTTTGAGCACTGGTGGCACGTTGGCAAATGTGCAAGTGCTCCGGGGTCTGTTTCTCATTTGTGTATTTACATAAATTTCCATATGGCAATGCAAAAACAATAAATAGAGGAAGGAATGGAATTTTGTAGTTTTCCATGTATTTGAGGGTTGTCTTTTCTCCCCTGCAAGGGACCAAGCACTCGCTGCCTAATTCAGCACCAGGGCCTCAGCTTTAAATGAAGCATGTGCTCAAGCATCAAGGGCTGGAGTGCTCTGCGCTCTTGGAGGAGAGACTCAGGATGACGGCAAGAGCACAGGTTCCTGTCTAACAGCTGGATACAGCCTCTTAGAGATGCTACAGGGGTAGAAACCTTGGAAACAGGCTGGGATAGAGACAGAAACTGCTAGAGGAATAGATCATGCCATGGTGCAGAAGCAGGTAGGTGTCTTGTTGAACACAGTCGGTATCTGGGCACTGGACATGCATAATAAGGAGGCTGCAGCCTTGGTGGGGGCAGGAAGCACACCCCTGTGCATACACACACACTGTGTACCCTCAACACACACATCAGGCTGGTTTCCTGCGTGAAAAACATCACTCAGCCTGTTTTACTAACAGAGGAGATGTAAGGAAAACCTGCCATATCCCAAACCCACCTTCCAGACTGGGAAACAGGCAGGAATGAAGGAGTTGAGGCAACAAGAGGTCTCCTGGATTTGGGGAGGAAAAAGAGATGCATTAAATGTCCTGGAATTAGTTTTGTTTTTAATTAAAATCCAGGGAAACAAACAAGATTTCGCCCACCCAAGCCACTATCAAAGCAGCATCTTCAGTTTAAATACTGTTTCTAGGCACGATTAAACTGAGCCGGCTGCTTGAGCGTTCCTGGCAGCAGGATCCCGGTGGGGTTAAGGCTTTCTGAACTCACCCTTCCCAACTTTCTCCCCCCTCAGAGCTAGAGGGGAGACTGACTCATTTGGTTAAAAATAAAAACACTGCTATCTAAACTTTAATGGCTTTGTTTCTCATTGCTGCAGGCAGTGGTTCATATGCATTCCAAACAGCACTTTGACTGCAAATGTACCATTTTGGAAGCTATTCCACCTGAAAAACAATATCTTTCATCTCACAGCCTTGCGCTGTTGGGGGCTGGGAGCACACCCGTCCTGACTCCAGCAGATACAGGGGACACGGTGGGGTGGAAAGGAGAAAAGCTGGCTCTGCTGCAGGGATTACCTTCTCTATAGCCTGGCTCTGCTGGCTGTGGCTGCCCCATCCCTGGCAGTGTTCAAGGCCAGGTTGGACACAGGGGCTTGGAGCAAGCTGCTCTAGTGGAAGGTGTCCCTTCCAACAGGGGTTGGAACTGGATGAGCTTTAAGGACCCTTCCAACCCAAACCAGGCTGAGATTCTATGATCTATAAGTAAGGCTTCAACCTGTGCTGGAAGAGAAAGTGTTCGAATGTTGAGGCAGGGGGTGATGTCAACCATTGACCCACCCGGGACTTACTGAGCAGCCAGACCAGCTCTGTCAAGGACACTGTGGCCCCTGCAGACCTCCTATCCATGGGCTTTCAATGCCCAGAGGCTCCCCTGCACACTCAGAATAAACTTTGGGTGTAGCATGGCACTGATGTGCATGAATCTTCCTAGCACAGGGATCAATGGCAAAGAAGAAAGATAGCTGGAGCTGGGGATTGCTCTGCTAACCAGTGCACACACACTGCACCAGCATGGGCTGCACGCTCTGATAGCACCTATTGGAATCTCTTTCATCTTCACTGCCATCATCTTCTATCAGGACAGTTGTATTAGGCCACGTGTGGTGTCACCTGCCCTGATGCTACAGCTTCATGGTGCTGCAGAGACATCAGAGTCTTGGAAGTGCACAGCAGGACACAGCCGAACCAACCTGCAAGGCTCATATTCCTGCTCACAAATACATGTGTATTCCCCTTGCCTACAGAAATCCCACACAGCCCATGGGTTTGTGTGTGTTTTTTGCAAGGGAATGGTACTTTGGGATAGGTACTTTGTGTCCTCATCATCATTCCAGGCCTGTGGTTTAAAAAGCAGCGTAGTTTTGCCGGTAGCCCCACTTCTAATAATGAGTTGCTCAATTTATTAAGGTCTTTTTTGCCTAACCTTTGAATGACAGTTCCCTATATCCCTCCTGCTCCCACAGAAATCAGTGACAAGCCTCTCACCAGCTTTTACATCATGAGCTCTGCTTTAAAAGGACGGACAAAGGAATCTGAGTTGGGGGTCACAAAGGGATGGTCAAATAACTGGTCCTCCAAGGGGGTAATGTATTCGCCTCATGCATATAATGACTTTGTGGTGTTACCCTAGCAACTATAGCTCGGAGATGATGCAATCAAATTTGGGAGCGATGTGATTAGGAATGACAGGCAAGGGGAAACAAAAGGGAAGCAAAGTTGCTGTGGCAGCTGGGATGCAGCGCGGCGCGTGATGCACGGAGCGGGGCTGCAAGACATTCTTCCGAGCAATTACACTAAATAGCATATCCTATTTGCCAGCTAATTACAGAACAGCATTCAGAGCCTGCTGCCCAGCCCAGTCCTGCTCTCCCTTACCCAGGTGAGGCCCCGGGAGTGGTGCTCTCATTAACCTGCCTGCATTGGAGCTGCTCCTACATTTTCACTTGGCGCTTGCCCAGCACAAGCTCCTATTTGCTTTTCACCCCTTTTTGTGTATTCCCTTCCCCACATCACGGCCTCTTTTCACCGAGGGACCTGCTGCTCTCCCTTGGCAGTTACACATCCCTATCTCTGCAAGGGTCTGTGTGATGCTGATAGACTTTCCTTTCCTATGTTACATCTCAGCATCTTTGTGGAGCAGCAGGCACTCAGCAGTTGTTGTCTGCCTGATATTCAGTCTCCAGAGCCAAAAGCAACCAGATAACCACGGAGAGATGCTGATGAGCATCCTAATGGGGAGGGCTTTGCTTTGGGCTGCAAGAGCTCAGCCAGCCTTTAATCCCCACATGCAACAGCCCCAGTAGGTCTATGCACCACTTGAGGTCTAATAACTCCCTACTATAAAGCTTAAACATCATCTAGGCATGCGCTGCTTGAGCACAGCTGCCCAGATGTTCTGCTGGCTTCAAACCCAACCCGATTTGATGTAGGATGCGTTGCTAAGCCCTGCACAGAGTGAGGGGACACCCTGTTTGCTGTCACTCTCCCTCATCTCAACATGTCCATGAGCTCTATCAGACCCACAGTCCAGGCTTGGCTTGTTTAGCTGCCATAGAGATACACTGAGGGCTCTGCTCTGGGAAAGAATTGCAGGATAAAGACCCAAGTGGAAATACAGGGAATAGGGACTCACTCTATAAATATTACTGATGATCCATAATCCCCTTTTCTCGGAATTTCAGGTTTCTTAACTATTATCCCTCTCACAGGAAGCCCCGGCTGCTCTTCTGACAGGTTTATGTGACCCAGCAGGCACTTTTCATTCATTTTCAGTGTAAAAACAACAGGCTCACTCCTCTGTTGCTTGGTACCTGGAGGTGTCATTAGCCCAGCACCAAGGATGAGGAGGGGGAATAGGAAGAAAGAAGAATTGCTCTGATGAGACACCTCTTTAGAGCCATCCACACTGACCTCAGCTGTCATATGTATCTGACAGCAACCGAGATTCACCTCAAGGGTGCAGAAACCAAATGCTCCCAAAGAAGCACTAAGAAGGACACAAAACTGATGCCATTTCTCTCCCAGACCCTCCGGCCTTGTCTTTTCTGCCAGAAAAAGATAGGGTGATTTGAAATATGCATTGTCTGATGAGTTTTGAGATCCTTGTGGTGACAGGATACTTGGTGGATGGGCAGGATGGACCCTGATGCTGGCTTTTGTATGAATGTGTTCAGAATAGAGCAGGCTGTTTCTAAGTCAGAGTTGCACCATGTGCATTAGAGACTTGGTAAATGTGATGAACTGCTTTGTTTCTCTCTGGTTTTGGCACCCCAAAAGGGTATCTCCTCCTTCTCCCCAATAGCTTCTCCCCCAGGCAGGAGCTGTGGGCAGAGGGAGGGGAAAGAGGCTCCCATTCAGCTTATGGTGAATGGTTTTGATCTTTCTAGAAAGCTAAAGACAATGCTTTTCCTTCCATCCCACAGGATATTGCAACCCTATGCTGGCCAGCAGAATGGCTGGACCACAGCCTGCCATAGGATCAGAATGTTCCCAAACCCTCTAACTTTCCTTTCCTTCTGTCTTAATACAGCTGATAACATCAGTGAGGTGCCAGAGGGGATGGTGTAAGTGGAGGACAAGTTTTGGGCTTTATCTTCCACCCCAGGGACATCTCTCCAGTTCCTTACCTACATCTTCCTCCTCATTGCCAGCTGTCTTGGGATGATTCTGTGGGTACCACTTCCATGACTTCCATGGCACACATCAGCGGGGAACCACAGCACTGCCACAAAGCAGCACTTTAACACTCATCTCCTTCCTCCCAACCCTCTCCCACTAGTTTCCAGCGTGCATCCAAGAGCAAGTTGTTTGCAATGAGTGGGGCTGGGATGCAGCGAGCACAGGCTATGGAGTGCTGTGGAGCTGCAATACCCAGACAGATAGAACCACTGCAGGATGTGAGAGAGGGAGAGCAGCTGAGAAAGCAGCAAAGAGAAACAGGGGAGCTCTACTGCCAGATGGGGCACAGGGAGCCCAATGCATTTGAATTGCTCGCAGGCTTAGCAGCCAGGCAGAAAGAAATCATGGCAAATCCATCTAATGCAAACTAATGCTGGTCATTAAAAAGCAGGCTGGAAGAGCACTGCCTGCATCGAGGGAAAGGCATTAGGAGGAAAGTTTCTGAGCAGGTTTCCGAGCCAAAATAGATCATCTCTGAACAATTTACTCTTCATTTGCTGCTGTTAAAGGGAGGGTTGGTGTTTTATTTTGCCCACAAACAGGATGATCTGGCTTGTACTATGGACAGCTTTGTAACAGCGCTGGGCAGAAGGCAATGCTTCTGGCTGTCACAAAAGGCTCAGTCACTCAGCATCACCTCAAAGCAGAGTAGCCCTTCCCTCCTCAAAAGGGTAATACCTGTAATTCTGGAAAGGGAATCCAAGCAGTGTGGTCCATGTGGCACTGACCACAGTCAGGCTGCCACAGTGGTGGTTTAGCAAGAAGCAAAGGCTGTTTGATGACCATTTCAATAGACAAATCAACAGTTTCCTCTCAGCTGCAGGCCTTGGTTGAGTTCTAACCCTCCTGTCCAAGGGACACAATGCCATTTAAAAGCTGTCTTTCAGAAAGAACCTGTCTTTCCCCAAAACAAGCCCATCAATTACTCAATGTCAAGGCCTTTTCCAAATGTTTTTCCACCTCTGTTGTCTTGTGCTTCACTTCACCACACAAGAGGATTTCTTAGCACAGGGCATCAGTTGTCCTGTATCTTGTCTTGCCAAAGACTGACAAGGAAAAGGATCTGAGTTGTAGGAAGTAGGCTGCTCCCAGCCAAACCTTACTCATGGTGGGGTCAGGGATGGGAGGGCAGGACACCCACCCTGCAGTTTGGAATCACAAAGTGGTTAGAGGCTTTGAGGAGGAAATCTGAGAAGCCCTGGAAAATGAAGGTGCTGATGGAATTTTGCAAACCTTTTGCCAAAACGTGGATCATCCTTTGGTGGAAAAGGCCAAATTCCTTCAGGAGTCACCTTCAGAGCCTCCAGAGGCAACCTCACAAGGTGGGTCATCCATAATGAGGGCATTTGAAGGCCTCCGGTGTGTCACAGGGGACAGCTCAAGGACACTCCAGTCAACTCCATTATTCTTAGTGAGGAAATTCATTTCTGGCTGAAATTCCCCAGCATCAATTTTCTGTTCTCCTGATTCAGGATGAAAACCCTGTGTAAGTCTCAAAGTACCAACGGCTTATAGGAGCCTGTGAGTGACACGCAAAGCGCATCTCTGCTCTCCTCATGCTTCACATGCACATGTCTAAAGAAGCCAAAAAGTGTCTCATTGCTGGAGCTGAACTGAAATGGCTTTTGGGAAATGATCTCTTGTTTTGAGGTGCCTTAAGGGGGAGGAAGGTTCTTATGGGGAAAGAGGCTGCAGGATGGTGGCTTTTGGGAGCAAGAGCTTTCGGGAAGAGTCTGTAATTCTCCTTGGGACTGTTGGAAAATCACCCCCTGCTGCTGCTCTCTGTGGGATTTAGAATGAGCTTTCAATAAACTCTGTTAATTTTCTATAAACTCACATTGAGTGCATTCACATTAAATCCTGCAGCACTTCTGCAGGCAGCTCCAGGGATGATAATGTGGACTTCTGCCAAAAAGGAACTCAGTAAGTGAGACTTCCCACTAGAGCTGGTTCATAAAGCACCAGGCTGGACAAGACCCCCTCTTCCAGCCCAGCCCCTCCTCTGTTCTGAGCCAAATACATTCATCCTTGTTCTCTGCTTTGCAGCAGTTTATTTCACCAGCATAGAGAGGTTTTGCTTTAAACTGGGTGGGCATTTCTTCACTACTGACTCAGCAAACAAGACACTTGCCCTCCCAATGAAGGAGGTGTCTGTGTGGTGCTGATAGACCTTCCTTTCCTACATTACATTCCAGCATCTTCATGGAGCAGACACTCAGCAGTTGCTGCCTGCCTGATATTCCACCTCCAGAGCCAAGAGCAACCACTTAACCACAGGAGAGCGACCATGGGGAAGCCCACCCAGTGCCATTAGCCCACCTTGGTCCCTACTGAAGTGCATGGGGATGATGACTATCGGTGTAGGCTGACCTGAGCTAGCTTTAAACCAGCCAGCTTGGGCATCAGTGCAGCAGAAGCAGCTTCAGCAGGGGCTGTGGGAGATGAGGAATATGGCTAACCCTTGCTGAGGACCAAAGTGCCCTAACACCTTGCTTACACTCCCCATGTTAGCAAATAGAAAGCCTTTGTGACACTGAGGCATAGCCACACTGTTTCACTGCCCAGCATGGGTGAGAGTCTAAGCCTATTGCCTTGCATGATGCCAGATCTTGTATCCTATCTAGGTGTGGCTAACTGTTGAGCTGTGTTTTCAGATGATGCCTTCGTTGTATTTTAAATAAGCCATTTTCTTTCTAGGTGTTTTGTTTCCACTCCCTGCATCTGCACTTGTAGTTATTTCTACCCTTTCTCTCATCATCTTTAGCCTGCTCTATATTATAATAACTTGCATATTACAGGAGCTGGAGGTGGCAGAAGCATCATCTTTTGCTGCTTTTCAGTACAACGTGTCATGAATCCACCTAAGCAAATACACACTGACTACATGCGTGTTATCAAACCATGACCCACACACCAGAGCCCCTGTCCTGCTTCTCGATGGGGAAGGAGTTAATATGTTCGTCTTGCACAAGCCAGATTGAAGCCAGCCTGCGCTCGGCTGGAGGGAATCACTTTATCAGGAGAGGTTATGAGGAAAAGAAACTCTTAAAAGACTCCCTGGCAGAGCTGGAGCTGGTGGGGAGTTGTGTTGTTTGGACCTGGGAGCAGGCGCGTGGTGTGAAAGCCTTTGTTGATTCCTTTCAGGGACTGGTTTCAGGGCTTGGTGGTCACCATTAAAGCTGGGTTTTTGAAGGTAGTGGCAGGCAGGGCAGAGCAGCACCGAGAAAGGACTTTCCAGCCATGAACAACTTTTGCTGTTGTTGTGATCAGGAACAAGCTGAAAATGTCTATGTTCTTCACACAGCTCTATTCCCAAACCAGAGTGGGTTGGTTTTTTGGTTATTTGATAAAATGTGAAGATTTTTTCAAAGACTTAATTAAAACCTTGTGGTTTGGGTCAATCTGTGGTTTAGTTTCAAATAGATAAGAAAAAGGAAGTATCTGGGATCATGTAAATACCGTTTTCCTTTCATTCCTAAACTTTTCCCTTCTGGTGTGGTACAAATGAGCAATAGCTCTGCTAAGCAGAGGGTGCTTTTTAATCTAGGAAAATTGAAAGTCTAAATATAGCTTAAAAATAAATCACTGCTTGCACTTGATAAGAAGAGTCCCATTGAGCAGGACCAAGCCTGCTGGATGGGCACAGCCTGTTCAGTACATCAGGATGGAAATCCCAGTCTCTCCATGGAGAACCCCAACAAAGCCATACCAGGGTGAGCATTGATCCATCAGCTTTCAGCCAGGAATGCCCCCAGTCCTACTTGGAGCTCATGGTCTCTCCTTGCAGCTTCAAATGACCCTGCCTTATCTCTTATCGCATATCATAGTGGTCCCAGCGTTTGAGGGCTGTCCCCATCATCACCTTCAAACCCAGTCCTTTATATGTAGGAGGAGGTTCATACGCATTAGCATTTTGGCTGGAGTTCGGTTTGATTTTGTGGCTGTTTCACCACGGCTCTTCACATCCAACTCCTCCTTTTTCCTGACATGCCAAAAAAAAAGGGGAAAAAAAAGAAAAGAGTTTAAACATATTTTGCAGTTAAACCACTTTTTTTTTTTCATGTTGGCTGGTTCCCACTGGGCTGAAAAGCAATAAAAAGTCAGGAAGAAGTATGGGCTCCCCTCTCAGCTTTGTCATACGGATGAATAGCACAGTAAAAAGCGCTGAATGCTATCGGTTAAAACGAACTTGCTGCTCTTCCAAGTACATTTTGCAATGCTCCGATGCAAAGGGGTGGGGGACTGGAGGGTGAAAAACCTCTCTGAGAGATGGATCCTTTGTCGGGCTAAAGATTTTTGCATTAAAAAGGAATTCTGGTTATAATCACTCTGCCCACAGCGATGTTTTCAGGTCTCCCTCCCTCCGCTCTTACCCCCCTCACTTGTCTGTGGCACTGAAATAAATCTCCAGGTAATGTAACTTGCAGCTAGGCTATCTTTGAGCATCTTGGAGGCTGTCAATAAGAGGCCAGACAAGTAGTGCTGGAGTGTAAAGATCCTCTTATTATCTCCCTTCACAGCCTTTCCTGGGCATTTCTCTTCCTTGTGTTCTTCATCAGGTCCCTGATCATGCTGATAAAGGGGAAAACAGAAGATGTGGAGGCGAATAGCAAACCTAGATGACAAGACCTTGTGCTATTTCCCATTTGCACCTGGAAAATGCTCCAATCTGGACTGTTAATATCTAATTGCAGATTAAAATAGATGAGCAATTGCTGGAGAATTTCCCATTAAGATATTCAGATACTTAGAAATGGCTTTTTTCTCGGGGTTTGATCTCCTATTGTTGAGCAAGCTGAAAGCAGTTCACTTCAGGAGAAAGCAGACTCCATTGTGTGAGATCCCTTCCCAGCAGCGGCAGCCGGACTGGAGCTTTCAGTAACCCGGGTTTCTCTTTTCTCTTTCCCTTTCTCTCTCCCTCCCCTTTTCCTTCTTTATCAACCAAACCTTCCCGAAGAACATCTCACCCTGATAAGATGGTTAAGCTTGGCCAAGAGGGGGATATGGTTAAGCCCTCTTACAAGACAAAAGAGACCTCCGAAGTGCAGCGAATTACCCAGGACTGATGCTCAAACCTGATGACATTGATGCTGCCAAGGCCAAATCTCTGCCAGGTCCATCAAGAGCAGGGATTTGAATCTCGGTCCTCACACAACCCCAGAAATCCCACAACCGAGTGCTCTCAAAAGGACAAGCTTGTCAGTGATCTCAGATTCAGAATGGGGTGACACATTTAAACCAGATTTAGATGAGAGAAGCCATTTTCTGCCCTAAACTACCCTGATCCCTTCCCTTCTTTTGTCCTTTTTTTCAGTTCCTGCAGATGAAGCCTTGATGACACCCTATTTTTAAGGCAAAAAGAGTCTCAGACAAGGGTAAAACCAGTTGGTTTATAGACACCACCAGAGTTGTGGAAAGGCTCTGGCTACACTCTCCTACCTGCATTAAGGCTTTAATTTGGCTTTGGCTGCTCAGGGCTGGTCCAATGGATCCATGAACACTTCCACGGTTGGAGCTTCATCCAAACTCTCTTCAATCACTCTTGTTGTGAAAGTTTGAACTCGTATCTAGTTGAAATTTCCCTTGTTGCTTGTGACTGATACCACCCCTTTGCTCCAGGAAGAGTCTGGCTCTGACTACACTGAAATCCAGGAGGGAGAAAGGGTCTGACTTGTGGAACTTGGTGCTGTGAAACAACCACAGAGGCCAACAGCTCTGGAGGATACATAGAGTGATAGACAGATAATGGACATCCATAGATAAGCGGATAAAATGCTTGCAAGGGACATAATCCCTTCTGCTCCTGGTGATAAGCCAGCTGCTGAATGACAGAGGCGAGGAAGGAAAACCTTCTGGGAAGATTATTCCAAACCTGGAGAATTTGAGGCATGAATACTTGCAGAACTGGTTGTGGCAGCCTTAGAGTCATTAGTGGTTATCTCTGGAAGCACCAGAAGACTGGAAAGGGTCAAAGAATGCCTAACTTTTTAACGGTATTAGAAACGTGGGCAGAAGTGGGGAACTATTGACCCACTGGTTTAACTTCAGTCCACGAAAAATCATCAAACATCATCAAAATCAGCAAGCATCATCCCAGGTAGTATAAGAAGGCAGATGATGCAGAAGATGTGCATTAATCCCAAAGAGTGGTGGAGCTCCATGGCCAGAGGGGTTACCACATGGGAAGGAAAAGATGGGAGGGTGAGATAAGAGATCGGGGCAAAGCAACAGAGAGAGAAGGTGAGAGCTGGAAGACATTATACCCAAGGCAAAAAGTAGTCTAGAAAAGAAGGGAAGTGGAACATCAGTTTGGGTAATGCAAGGCTTGCCTGTAGAGCCAGTTGTGGAGGGAATTCATGGCAATTTAGTTTATGCCTGGGTCTTGGATTGGGCTGGAAGCTTTAGCCAAAGGCAGCACCTGGGAAGGGAAGCTTGGAAGAGATCTGGGAGAAGGGAGGGATGGATTGGGGAGTGGTATAAATAAAGCCTGGGATATACCAGGCTCTGCGTCACTGGCAACCACCCTGCATGGCCCCCAGCATCTGCTGCTGCACTGCAACAGGACAGCAGCAAGCCTAATGTTTAATTTAATGGGTTTCCTCTTGTTGAATGGCTCCTGCTGCCTATGCAGGACTGATGGGAGAATGGGTGGTGATAGAGCCATGGTCACCAGAGAGGTGACACAGTGGCAGTCTGTGGGGTCGGATAACTGAGTCCTCACCCTTGTCAGCATCACAGCTGCTTTGCAGAACTGGATGGAGATGGGTTGAGCAGAACCTTTGCCCTTGCTTCAACTCCTGGGGTTTGGAGTCTTGTTTTCTATTCTGAAGGAAAGAGATCCTCCAGCATCACTCTACTACCACATCTCCCTGGTTTTCTAGGTCAGGAAGTGAAGAGGCATAAAAGAAGGCATTCAGCAGTCTGGCAGCAAGGCTAAAAGCAGCATTTCCACCAGAGAGCAGCAAACAGCAGGGAAAAGTCCTGTTGGACCACCCCAAATGGACCCTCAATGTCCAAACAGAAAAGCATTCAGCTGCAAGCAGTCAGCATAGGCTTTATCCGTCCTGAATCCTCCCTGATGAGTGCCTGGGCAGTGTTTCCTTCACAGCATCGCTGTCTAATAGAGAAATAAGAGCTCCTAAGAGCTGTAGCCCAGGAGAGGAGCAGAGAGAGGGCTCAGCCTTCCCTTGCTCCTTGGTCTTCAGGACCAGTGCCAGGCAGCCTCGTGCTGCTTCCAAGAGCCAGGCAGCAGGAAATTATTCATGTCAAGTGAGTGTGAAATGGTGTGCAGACACTCAGCCTCCTATTGTCTGCGTCCTCGGATGCCTGCCAAACCCTGGTGCCTCAGTGAAGGCCCAGGGAGGGAGCCCAGCTTGGTTGACATCTGCTCTACTCAAGCCACAGCAGAGAAGGAGGCTACAGGGTGATGCGTTGTTCTCCTTCCCTCCCATCCGTGGTTGTTCTGGAGATGTCAGCCTCCGTTAACCACCAAATCACAGAATGGTTTGGGTTGGAAAGGACCTTAGGATTATCTAGTTCTAACCCGCTGCTATGGGCAGAGCTTCTCAGGACTCCTGGTGGCAATTGGCCACCTCCAGATTGCACCATGCTTAAGTCCTGATCCCAGCTGCTGGCGCTCCACCACAGAACCCACCATGGGTGTTTGTAATCTGCTCTACAACAGCGTGAAATGAAGAATGGAAAGGATTTATGGCTTGAGGGGGCCTTCACCTCTCATACCACTAGGCTAATGAGCCTGTGGCACACCTTGACCTCAGGAGTATGGTGGAGACCAGAAGAAACCTCTGGCAAGACTTAGAGAAACAGAGAAGAACACGGAGCTTCTACATTAATTAAGGGGATAATATCCATACTGATGAAGAACTGGCTTATAGCATGGTTAATGTACAGTGTATGTAGCTACTATAACATATGCTAAGTCATCAAAACCATGCCATTTCAAAAATATCCAGCGTGCCTGCAGTGAATATCAGCCCGTGTTTCATATGTGCTTTACCAAGGAACACTCTCAGTCTCATTTTAAAGAAATCCAGGAAAGATTCTGCTTTTTGTCACCCAAGGGCAAGCCTCAGTATCAAAAGAGATAACATCGGTGGCTATAAACCACTCTGTATATTTATCCAGACTCTAAAGGCCAGTTTTATAACTTCAATCTTGGTTTACTTTTCAATACTCTTATCTTTTTTTGGAGAAATATATAAAGATTGGCTATTGGAACATGCAGCTTTGTGGAAAATATTTAATCAAAGCCCTTAATTGCAAGCTGTAAATGTAGTGCCAGTGACAGATTGGAAAGCCAGGAACCATTTGGTCAGTGCACAACAGCTAACAAGAGTGTTTCAGCAAAGAGACGGGGAGGAAAAAGTGCATAGGGCAGTGTTTTAGCACAGGCATGAATTTCACTGCAAAGAATTAAACCTTTCATAAAATGCAGTGGAAAAAAGGAATGCAGGAATGTGTTATCAGATCCACAAGGCATATGATACAAATCAGGCTTCTTTATTATAATTCTTTTTCAATGTAGGAGAAAAGATCTACTTTAAATCAGCCCAAGGAAGTGATGTTATTCCTACTGAGAGTAATTCTGCCTCTAAACACATCGGAGACTTCAAACGAAGCCAAATAGAGGGCTGGAAAACAGTCTCTGGAAGACGTTAGTTACTCCTGTTCAACTCATGTTTCCTCTTGTTGCTGTAAAGCTTGGCTGATCCCTTAAATGTTTGAAATGACAAGCTCCTCTGGAGATGCAGTCACAAGGACTGGGTGTCTGCATAGAGACATTCACAAGATAGCTTCCCTGTGCATTTGCTACATAAGTGGTGAGATGCTTTATGCGCAACGTGGCAAGGTCAGACGATGCTGCAGTCGGGTACCGCTCCAGCAGTAGATGAAGCATAGAGTATTTGTATTAATTGGGGAATTAGTTATCTGTCAAGAGGCACCTCACTAAGCATAGTTAAGGAAAAAGAAGACAATAACTTCTGTAATGACTGCTCAAGTTTAAAGGCACTCTTGAAGAATTAATTAAATTAAGAAGCCTATTTTGAGAGCTGCAAGACTTTGAGATAAATAAAAGTAAAGGTTGTTTCGACTTATTGGGAGCAGGGTTTTGGTTACTATTAAACCCTGATGAAACTACAAGAATGACTCAGAGAATTGCCTGAACAAAAGAAGAACTCTTGAGATGCTCCAAGAATTTCCCAGCGCAAGAACAAAGGCAATTAGAAGAGTATTGCACAAAGCATTGAGCAGATTACATATTCATGAGCTGAAGACATTACCAGGTCCTTCCCCCACCACCAGTGAAGGGCTGACAGCAGTTAATTTTATATCGAACATTGTGTTCCCCTTTCCACAAAGCAACGGGGTGAGGTGGGGGCTGAAAACTCTGAACTGAGCTAAAAGGCACGTGTTTGCCCACCCTTTGCTCCAGGTCCTCAGTGTTCAAATGGGACAACTTCGCAAAGCGAAGCCCAAGCAGGGACAACCGCAGCATGGTCTCTGCACAGCCATATCCTCCCAGATGAGATGAAACCATAAAATACCCCTGAGACATTTGATTTCCCCTCTTCATCTCATTTAAGCAGGTATCAGAATGCTTTTCTAATTCACGGTATTGAGAGCTTCTGTTTCCTTGCAGCTGAGAGACTGGCTAAGTTCATGTCAAGGGGCAGGATAGTGCGATTTTATTCAGATGGAAGAGTCTTCATGTTCTTTGCTGTGCTTTTCTTAAGGTGGATCTTGTGATGGTTTCTTTTGAAGAAGTGACTTAAATATTTGCACTGGATTCACAGGGTTTACTTAAGATTATTCACTTTTTTAATACTAGCAATTTAGATTATCCCTGATACACCAAAATGGGATTTACGAGACTCCCCCCTCTCCATGCAGACAAACCACGTCTGTGCCTTGTTTTTTATTTACCATTAAAACAAGATTACAACTCATTTTAGGAAAAAGGTATTTAGATCCCCTCCAAGGGTAAATCCACTCTTGTCGTATGTAATATCTGTTACAAAGTCTCCTCAGAGAGAAGTACAGAGTGTACTGTAAGTGGAATAATCATCATTTATTTTCTGTGACCTCCTTTGGTTAAGAGTTTGCTTTTGCTTTCTTTGGCAATAAAATAACCACAAGTCATTCCCAAAACTTGTTCTACATGCTCTGTATTGGGGTGACTTTTGAGGATGGGGGAAACAGTGGCATCACAACTTTGAACTGCCAGGAAAGGTGATTTTATAGATGGGCTCCTCCTTGTGCATCTTGCTTTTAGCAGCTTCTGAGGCAAAGCCCAGTAGACATGGAGTAGAGACGGAGACATCATCGCTACTCCCAGCCTGAAGGGTCTCTTCCTTCTGGAAAGAAGGGGATATTCAGCACTTACGGCTTAAGAACCCTCCCCTGCCATAGGGGTGAATGTCAAACATAGCACCACTTGTGTTGGTGGGATCCCCACATTCAGAGAACAGTGTGACCCAATGTCCCTGCACTAAGCAAAGCCACAACAGGTAATTCCAAAGCCTGGCCATGCCTTGATATGAGAATGATGGATCCTTGGGGATAATTGAGCTCCTTCTTCACTAGAGATTGAATTATGGATATCATTTGGCAATGAGATGCATGTGTGTGCCCTCAACCTGGTGTCTGGCTGGAAGCACTAACGGGCTCTAATGAGCTCTAACCAGTCCCACCTGCTCCAGCCACCACAGGCGGTATGTAAGCCCAGACTCAGTACTTCATCCTCTTTTGGGCTGTTCATGGGGCTGTCTCTAAGTCTTTCATGGTCATGCTGCTTCTTTTGTGTCTTGCCTACCAACTGGACTCCTGGATGGATGGTGTTGGGCTTGCTTTATCCCCACACGTCTCCCTGATACTGTGAGCTGCTGGCAGTTGGTACCACTGCCTTGTTAAGGTATGATAGAATGGGATGGGATGGGGGTTACAGCAGCTCCTTGGCTTTGTGCCCAGAGGGAGAAGCATCCTTTGTGGCACCTTGATGTTAGGTCCAGAAGTGCCACTTGCATTGCTGGTTGTTGACCAGAACACCTTAGAAGGCTGGGTTAGGCAGGGAGGCAGAAGTAAGGCAAAGTCAGCAGCACTGCAGCCATGAGGTGGGGCTGAGTCAGGGCAGGGAGCTCCAGGTAGGCTCTTCCTTGTAGATCAATGCTGCACACTGGAACTGAGCCCTCCAAACCACTTCCTCATGTCCAGCCTTTCTCCATGGAGGGATGTGCCCTTCAACATGTATCATGGTGACCTCCAGATGCATTACGGAAGTTTATCCTAGTGCTGTGAGCCCTCCCTGTGAACTGTCTGTCTGACCATGATCCTTTTGCTGTGCTCGTCCTCCTTAGGCCATGAGGTCAACCAGAAGGCACGATCTCACCTTGCTTTCTGGGGTGCATGGGGCAGGAGAAAGCTCCATCACAGGAGGGCAGTTTCTCAACCTATTGGCCTCTGTGGCAGCAGCTAGAGCTGTGGAAGGTGATTGCTGTATGCTTGGGGTTTTTATGTGTGTGCTTGAAGGGGGTTAGGGGAGAAACTCATTGTCTGCAAACTCAGTGTTTGCTTGCTGCAAGACTCTGCTTGTTCATCACTGCTTTCCTCTCCCCTTGTGCTTGTCTGCGACTCAGATGCTCTTCCTGGAGCTGCTGCCAGCGCTGATCCCTGCAGAGAGCTCCTGCTCCAGCACCACGGAGCTCCCGCACCCACCGAGGACCACATGTACCCTGGTAACAGCCACCAGCATCCACCTACAGCTCTCAACCAGAGCAGGAGCAAGGTAGGAACACTGCATCTCCCTGCTCTATGCTGTTTGCACTACGCTGCAAAGAGTGTGCAAACATCCTTTTTGACATGCAGGGACATTGCTTGTGCCTGTGCAAGTGGGTTAAGTGGGGCAGGAGCTGCTGTTTACTGTGTGCTCATAAATGATACCCAGCACTAAGGGCTGTTCTATGCAGTGCAGGAGAAATAGGGGGTGAAATGCAGAGATTTGAGCTACCAGCTCATGTATTACATTGTGTATCATATTCCTAAGAGGTGCCAACAGAGGGCATCCGCTGCCAGACATGCAGCTTTCACATTCCCAGCTCCAGCCCCTCTGTCTGCCTTTGGATAAAGAGCATCTCGAGCCTTTTATCCCTTTCCTACTTAAGATCTAGAGTTTTTAAGCAGATGAGCTTTTTTCAGTGAGTGCCTTCACTTTCCTTAAGGAAAGGAGGAGGGGAAAAAAGAATAATCCACATATGTATTCTCTTAGCCAAGGAAGGACTTTGCTAATTGGAGTCTAACACAGTGTGGTGTTCAGGGTAAGGGAGGATGCTCTGTGGCCCTGTGCGGCTATAAACAAGATCAACAGCGCTGCTGTGCTGGTGCTGGAGAGGAGTGGGAGATTTCATTACAAGTGTCCTGGCTTTGGTGGGTTTAAGTAGTCAGGTTTATTTATAGGTGTTTTTTCCTGGTGTTGAACCTCCTCGTTTCATGTCTCTTGTGTGGATGGTCAAAAAGAAATTGAACTCCTAAAGCCTGTTGCTCCCTCTGGTAAATACATAGTGATGTTTGAGCTGTGGAGCAGCTCACTTTGTGCACATTGTCACTCTTGTTTTGTTCAGACCTTGCACCAAAACATCTGAGGTGTTCAAAGGTCTGATAGCAAGCTGGTGAATCCAGTTTTGACTGGGGCAGCAAAGGCCCCTAGGCAAGAGCTGGTGCTAGGCAGGGCTCTTGTAATGGTTAGGGATGGAGGAAACCCTATCAGAGGCTTCCTCCCTACAGGTGAAAGCAGCAGAAGGTTAATAGGTGCAGGGGCTGGGGATTTGTGCCTCTGAGTGGGCTAGAAACTGTGGTCAGTCTGTGCTGGGCGATGGTTTAGGTATAAAGGGATGATTCCAAGTGATAGTTGCCAATGGAAATAAGGATAGGGCACAAGATGTTTTCTGTTCCTCTTAGTTGTGTGTTTCTTTTGACTCAGCCTGGATGGAGTGTGACCTCTTTGAGACCCAGCTGAACCTCTGCAGCGATGGGACCTAGAACAAGGATGTTCTGTTCTAGGGTTTCCTGTGGCTTTGCACACAAAATGGGGTAAACACATAAAGAAATCAGGATGGGTGTTAGGGGAGTCGTCTGTGCTTAAGAAAGAGCTGTCTTTGCCTCATGAAGTTAAAGCTGATCCAAGCTGTGCCATCTATAGCCTGGTCTGGTAGCGTCTGTTCTGGATCTTGTTTAACTCTTGGTGTGGGAACATACTTTTTACCCTCCAAAAAGTGCATACACGTTCAGTGTTTCAACTTAAATACATGAGCAGGATCTTTCTAGAAAGGTATTTGCTTGCTTTGATTATTTAACCAACGTTTTCCAACTGGCCACCAAAAAATGCGTTTAGGTCATCGCTACTTCACATTACACATTGAACAAGGGCCAGAAACATAAAGCCAAATTTGATTTATGGACTGCCATAGAGATTTCAGAAATTGATGATTTGATTAATCCATCCCATATACCTCTTTCTTTATTACTCATAATTCATGTGATCTATCATTGCCTTCTGAGCAGTAACTTGGCTGCCTGATGCATGTCAATGCCGCCTTAAGGGTTAAATTCTATGGTGCACCAAGCAGACAATAAACTGTTGTGATCTGCTGGTTAAATATGTATTCAGCAGTACCAGAATCTGACTTACCCAATAGATTTGCTCCCGTTTACCAAGTGAGTATGTATTTAGGACACGTAGAGTGTGCAGAAGGATGCTGTTGGGAGGGTGACTGGAAAAAATCTCTGCAAAACAGATATGCCAGGGTGGCCAAAGCTTGCACAAAATGAACAGGCATCTGCAGTGCTCCTAAAGATATATATATATATACACACTGAAGTTATAGACCTGTTCTTATGCAGGGGGACTGCCTGGTGACAGTCTCCACTAGCAGGGTGAGGAGTGGGGTTGAGACCTGGTCCCATTTGACTGTCGTTGTTTTCACTGGGGGTTTGACATAAGGACAGGAAAAAGCAACTCAACTAATTAAGTGAATGAGGGAATAAAACCTAACATACCTCAGCCTGAATGGGGATGTGACCTGAGGCTGTAGATGCTTCTGCTGCTGGTAAACATGGTTTCTGTGTGGGTTTTTTTTCCTGTAATACTATTGACATTAAAATGACCAGAATATTTCAGAGTGCATTTAAGGAGACAGAAACACTGGATTTCAATTCTGTCAACTCCAGAAAGCGGGAGGCAGGTCCTAAATTGCCTTCAAAAAGCACAACAATTTCAAGAGGGACATACTTCCTAATTTGCCTTGTGTTTTTCCAGTGACTCCAGGTCAGCCAGCTTGCCTCCTCCCCTTGGGAGCAGGGCTTGGAGGAGGAGAGCTGGGTGATGCTGCTGGTGGGGGGAGCAGCCAGCGCACACCTGAGAGCCCTGGAGCACATTCCCAGTGCAGGATGCAGGTGTGGGAGCCTCCCCTGCCTGGCCCTGCCCTGGGGGGGGATAGCTCTGGGGACCCTTCTCCCCAGTAGTCCTTAGTCTCTGCTGATGGGAAGTGAGGATGCCAATTAGCTGGAGCCCCAGTCTGATGCTGCAATGGGGGCTCCTGCCTATCAGGGACTGGTGAGAGCAGAGCACAGCACGGTTTCACCCAGCAGCCTTTAATAATGCCTCGGCTCTGTTAAGCTGCCCACAATTGGAGCCAGCCACCTCTTTCAGAAAAGCCCTGCATCTTCATTACCTTCCCCTCGAGCCATCTGGTCCCCCAACCTGACCTTTGTAAGGCAGATCGGTTACAAAAACTGGAGCAGTCCCTGAGCAGGAGCCCTTGCGTGTGTCGTGTTTAAGCCCAGAGCTAATTTTTATGTCCAAGCTGTAAAACCTTGAAAATAAAGATTTATAATTGAGATTCTGGCTGGAGCAGAGTGAACAGAGATGGTCCTAATTAAATTCTGTGGTGGATATAATTAACCCATTTACTCATTTATTACCCTTTATACAGCTAATGCAGGCTACACCAGTATCATTTGTTTAGGAAGAACCTGTTACCTGGCTGCTTGGCTTGGGCTATGCTGCAGCTGAGCCCATTGGGATGCTCTGGAGGGGCTGGTGGTTCTGTATGAGCAGGTCTGGTCTGAGAGATGCTCTTTCAGAAGCCAGCCCAGCTCTTGAATGAGTCAGCTGAGAAGGAGCAGGGTGGAAAGCAAAGGGGCTCTGGGTTCTGCTTTGGGCTCTTGGGCAGAGCTGACAGATGACTTTGATCAAGTGTGGTGGTTTGGGTTTTAAAGCAGAGTGGTTCTCTGATGTTGTACACATGTGGTACCATGGCACTGAGTTCTTGCTGTGCGCTACTGAGGGCTGCTGTGACACCCATGCTGATATGTGTGCGTGTGTGGATTTCTGCTTTCTCTCCTTCATAGTTCGGTGTGGAAATGGCACTTGCAAACCCGTAACACGGATAACTACTCACACATCCTTTGGGAGAGCCTCATCTGCCTAAAAGCCTGTCTGGCTTTTCCAGAACAGAGCTGTTCCTTTTCACCAAAGACTCATTTTTGCTTCGCTTTCTTGCAGCCATCACGAGATAAAAAACAATGAATCAACCAGAGATTATTTGTCATGAAAGTTTAATCAGGCCCTGTCCCCTTTGTGAGCAAACCTCGCTGAGCATGTGGGGCTTGAATGCGGAGTACAAACCATCTGCTTGAGAGGCAAGAAGTGCAGGGAGGCTTCTTGGCTGGTATCTGTCTGGGCAGGCTGTCCTGCTGTAAATGCACTGTCTGCAGTTTAGCCGCTGGGTCTCTTAGCCCATCCATCTCCTAGGCAGTGAAAGCCAATACCTCCCCCTCTCCACTCTCCCCTCTCCTTCCCCTCCCTTCACTTCTTAATATTTCATGCATCAAAGAAGTTTCACTTGTAATGCAAAAACTGATTAATTAAGTAGAGTGCAAGAGTTACATGCATTTAAAGTTTCTTTCATCTTGGGAAAGAGAGGAGCCATGCTGGAGGCTGTTATTGCTCATGAAAGAGTGTTGAAGGGCAGGCAGTGATGGAGTGGCTGCATGGAGCTGAAGGAGGGGAAGGGACAGCCACATTTCCCGCACTTTGGATCAGGCAACAGGCTGCTTGCCAATTGTGCCTAGATAGCAAGGCAAGTGCCTGGCTCCAGCTGCCCAAGCAAAGGCTTGCATTAGGATGTATGTGGTTCCTTTTCAGCATGGCTTTGGTCATGAATGTGTCTATTATGCTGCTGATACCATGCAAAAATAAGACCTGGTTAAACCCCTGGTGTGCTCCAGGGTGAGTTATAGAATCCTATAATGGTTTGGGTTGGAAGGGTCCTTAAGGCTCATCCAGTTGCAACCACCTGCCACAGGCAGGAACACCTTCCACTACAGCAGGATGCTCCAAGTCCAACCTGGCCTTATAAAGCAAAAGGTAGCTCAGGATGGTATCATCCAGAGGTGGAAAACTAAAAGATGCCCTGGTGCCACGGTGATGGGCACCTTCCCACCTGGGTAAGCCAGGGCTGTTATTCATAATTGAACCATTTAGTCTGTACTTCCACCCAAAATGCCCAACAGCCTTTCCTGCCTCTACAAATTACGCAGCTCCCTGTTACCACTCAGGCCCTTCCCAACTGAGCCCAGGGGCCGTTTTCCAGCACACAGGTAAAAAGGTAGGAACTAACTATTTGTCTTTGAGAAGGGAGGAGGGAATTCACCTGCTCCTGGCTTCGAAGGCAGGAAAGCTAAAGCTAGCAGTGTGTCCCCTCAGGGTGCTTATCTGGAAGTGGCCAGGAAGCTCCTAGTTTGATGCCGTGTCAGGAAGACAACATCTCCTGCGGCTCTGAGCACAGCGAGGGGTCTGTTGGCTCGCTATTAACCTAGAAGCAAGAATGTCACCTACTGAATTGCAAAGGGCACTTTGTGCAGCCCTTTGCTTTCTCTCCCAGGATATGTCTCTGAATTGCTGACCCAGCCTGTCTCTTGCTTTGCTGGTGAGAGCTGACAGAAGCACAGCTTGAGCAATGGCGTTGTCAACCATGGTCAGATACCGTGTGGCTGTGGACCAGCTTTTGTACACCATAGCTTAGAAACAAAATGCATTTGTGGTGTTTCCTTCAGAATATAACCCCCTCACATCCCTTTTTTTTCTTCTTTACGGGAGTTACTGATGCTGATGTGACTTTTGCAGGGTGAAATATAAGCCCCTGATTGCATCATGGCTGTGTGACTTTCTCCTCCACTTGCTAGGGTTTGCGATATGCATTGCAGGCATAAATTGTTCTCTATATTGTAAATACATAGTGCATTTTAATGATTGCTGCTGAATGTACATCTCTCTGGGTAATAGGCCCAATTGAAAACCACTTCAGAAAGCTGCTATCGATATCTTTGCAATAACCTCCTCCTCCTCCGTGCCAGCCGATAAAAGATGCATTAGTTCTGGGTGTCCAGAAACCCAGCTTGCAGCATTGAAAGTCAAAGAATGCTTCATCTGTGACCCTTTAAAAGAGAATGACTTTTTTCTCCCCTCTATCCTATTTAAACTTACACACTATAGGTATTTTAAGCATTTTTCCAGCAAAACGGATGCAGAAAGTTCTCCAGAGGCACAGAATCTTGGGTTGGCCTGGATCCTACTTGGGCTATTGTACAGAAGAATATGACCCTGGAGCTGAGCTGCTCTGCTTTGGGAATAAGAAATAAATTGGAGTGGCTCAAAGTTCTTGCTGGGAAGAATCCACTCAGGTGAATATTGGGAATGGACGTAGGCAGATGCAAACGTAAGGTAGGCATAGTTCAGTGTAGTCACAGTTCACATGATACAGCATATGCTCTGCTTCTAGAGGCTGCTCTGTCTGGTAACAGCCACGCTATTGCTGCTCCATAGTGTAGAAACTCCCAGCTCAGGCTGAGAATGTGCTTTTTACACTGAAACCCCCACATTTGGGACTTACAGAACCAATTTCTCTATCTTTACTATGGTAACAAATGATTTTGACTTTCTGTATGTAAGAGGGCACAAACCTCAGGAGTGCCCAAGGGATTTGCCCCCTGAGCTGCACAGTCAGTGAGCAGCTGAGGTGATAATAGAGCCGGTGTCTCCTGACAACCTGTCAGATCCCCCCATCACACCCTACCCAGATGGGTCTTGTCAGTGCAATGCATTTGCACTTGTAAGATGATTTCCATTTTGGTCCCAGAGCTCTTGCTGGAAGCAGCAGTTTTTGCTGGCTTCTCAGCCCCAGTGCTATTGAAATCAATGGTTTGGCAGGCAGCTGAGGAAAGGCTGGATCCATAAAGCACAAGAAAAGGATGTTAAAAATGGGCCTTATTTGCAAATACACATCTGGGTTACGAACGATGCAATTGGCTTGAAAATGCAGAGTTTGTGTGGACTTAAAGCATCCTGAAATTAGCAATTTTAAGTGAGATTCTGTGAGTCTTCCTAGGATATTCTGCTAGCAGGCGGAACTTTCTCAGTGTGATGTGTTTTACCTTGTTTGTGCCATTTACTACTCTGTTGAATGCTGCTCTGGGGGGGTGGTAATAAAAACCACTTACGTCAGTTTTAAATCAAGACTAAAACTTATTCCCCTTTAGAAATATCATTGGTGGTTCTCCAACAGTGAGATTCTTGTTTAGCTCCATTCTTTGGAACTAAAAAGCAGGTTGAACCCTTTTCTTCCAAAAATACGTGCACAAAGATTTGTATTTACACTGGGGAGGATCTAAGGTAAATTGAAGCTCAATGCACCTATTTAAGGGGAGGGGTTTATAGAACATTCCCCATTGTTGTTGTGTCCATGCATATACAGGAGGGCTTGCAGAAATCTCAGCCTGCTTCTCTGAAGGTAGCTGCGAGCAGCGCTTGATGGATACAGACAGCAAGGCAAAACAGGATTGAATGATGCATGCGGAGCTGCTCAGATCCTTGGGCAGGGGCACAGACAAGCCAAGCCCTCCAGGTCCTTCCCAGCTCTGCTTTCTGATATCTCAGGACTTGCCCAGAGTCAGTCTGCAGCAAAGCAGGCATTTGAACGTGTGTCTCCTGATGGTTGCTTTCCAGCTCTAAACCCTGAAAAGCATTTCTCCTTGCTTGATGGTATATGGTAGATCACAGAAACTCTGGGTATACTTAAAGCTTGTGCCTTCCCCTCCAATTTAGGTAGATCCATGTTAAAAAATGAGAGAAGAGCCTAAAGGGGGTTGACAAGAAACCTGGAGAAGGGGCTTTGGACATAGGCCAGTAGGACAGGACAAGGGGATTGGCTTTAACCTGCCAGAGGGGAGACTGAGATGAGCTCTTAGGCTTTAATATCTCTTCCAACACAAACCAGTCTATGAAGAAACCCCCACACCTCAAAGCACACTGTGACAGAGGTAGGTATCTCTGGATCCCATTCCCATCCTAGGATAGCCCCTTGCCAAAATCCTCTGGTACTTGACACCAAAAACAGTCTCTATGTACTGGCACAGGCGCAGCACTGCAGAAAAGTGGCTACAGGGAAATCTGAGTAATCGGGATGGGGTTTTACACAGAAATAGGTGTTTTTCTTTTTTGGGATTTCCTGTTCTAAAAAAAGCCATAAAAAATGTACTTTTCAGGCACACTGCCTTCTAGTGTGTCATTCTGCATATCTATGCAGCAGTGATGCCTTGCTTTTTCCATAGAATCCCAGACTGGTTTGTATTGAAAGGGGCCTTAAAGCTCCTCCAGCTCCAACCCCTGCCACGGGCAGGGACACCTTCCACTAGAGCAGCTTGCTCCAAG
>WYDI02026465.1:54972-67846 GCA_009867235.2 Psittacus erithacus | reverse complement strand
GAAGGGGCGGGGCGGAGAAGATCATTAGTAGTGGTCCGGCTTCATCCATCCTAGATTCTTTCAGCAAGGGCCAGGATGACTTTTCACCTAAGCTCCCTATTGGGTGTTCAGAGGGGACTAGTTTAACTGTAAATCAGCCTTTCAATACCTAAAGGGGACTTAAAAGAAAGCTGCACATGGGCTTTTGGCAAGGGCCTGTAGGGACAGAACAAGGGGGAATGGCTTTAACTTGGCAGAGGGGGGACTGAGATGAGATCTTAGGAAGAAGTTCTGCCCCTGTGAGGGTGGTGAGGCCCTGGCACAGGTTGCCCAGAGAAGTTGTGGCTGCCCCACCCCTGGCAGTCCTCAAGGCCAGGCTGGATAGGGCTCGGAGCAACCTGGTCTAGTGGAACGTGTCCCTGCCTGTGGTAGGAGGTTTGATCTGGATGAGTTTTATGGTCCCTTCCAGCCCAGGCCACTCTGTGATGCTATGGTTTGAAACGGCGCACGGCAAAGTGCAGGGCTTAGGCGACATCCGCCAAAAGTTTGTGGAGGACACAATTACCTCGGTGAACCGCGCCGGCCCGCGTCGGCTCCTCGACAGATGAGATCGGCTACCCACGGGGACTACAGACACAATCGCAGCATGATTTGTTGCGGAAGAGGAGGTTGAGCCGTGCAGTCCTGAGACGGTGGAGGGGCGCAGAGATGGCAGTAGAGGGGAGGGAGGAGCCGCCTCCTTCACCCCCTTCCGTGCCACCGTCTCTCTGCAGCTCCCGCCGCATCAGCAGAGGAGGTGCGGCTGGGGGGCGGAGCGAGGTGCGCGCGGAGCCGGAGGAGCGGGCGCGGGCGCGCAGGAGGCGGTGGAGGAGGAGGGAGTGGAGGAGGAGGGAGAGGAGGAGGAGGAGACGGCGGGCCGGGCCATCCTGGAGGCGCGGCGGCACCTGGCGGGAGTGCAGCGTCGGAGGGTGGCAGGGCAGCCTCGGAGGCGCTCGTAGGGCGGGGACCGACCCGACCGTCCCCGACCGCGCCGGGCCTCCGCCGCCTCTCTTCACCCATCCATTTATCCCTCCTTCTTTCCTTCCTTCCCTCGGCAGAAGCGGCACGTCCGCGGAGCAGAGGAGCATGAGCGGCGCTGTGCTGGTCTGGCTGGTGCTCTGCGGGAGCCTAGCGGCACCGCGCCTCGCCCGAGGTGAGCGGACGGGCAGCGGGGATGAGGGGGGGTCGATGCAGCGCCGGAGCTGACAGAGTCGGATCTGAAGTGCGTGGGGGGATCGCGGAGGCTGGCGTCGGTCGGGTGCCTCCGTCTGGGCTTGCCTTTTCTTCTTTAGTTTAATTAACGCCCCCCTCCCCCTTATCTCTTTCAAATAGAAGCCGAAGAAAGATCCTCCCTCAGACATATTCTGTTTTGAAACTCCGCTTAATTAGAGGGGAAAGAAATGCTGTGAGAGCTTAAATGTAATCCAGATGAGCGACTGGGAAGATTTAATAATATCTGCAGAGCTGTCCACATGTCTTTTCTCTTCTTGCCATCCCTCCACCCCCAATCACTGGTCTTCATTTTAATCTGAAGGCTGTTAGCGCTGATCTAACGGAGATCCAGCAAACTGCGGAAACAGTTTGCAAAGCACGGCTTTTAGCATCTCGGCGGCCGCGACGGAGTCCTTGTCAGGCGACGCTTTTTCTGCCTCTCTCAAACTAGGGCACCTCCGTCCAAAACACCAGCGGCTCCTTCTCTGTGTCTCTCTCCCCCCACCCCCCCAAATAACCCAGACCTTCAAAACAACACAAAATAAGCTAACGGAACAAACCCAGAAAGATTCAAACCCAACCTTACACCAGGAAAATAACTTTAGAGCTCTTAGGAGTTCTTTTTATTGTTATATAGAGTGATTGATTTAGTGCCGGGTTTTCCCTCCACGCCTTAAAAAAGTTGTCGGAGCTCACCTTGCACGCAGCCGGGCGCGGTGGGGTGGTGACGGTGATGATGACTGGGGTGCAGGGAGAAGGTGCCGGAGGCCGTGAGGGTTCCCCTGCCGCTCGTCCCGTCCGCTCACTTCTGGGGAAGGGGGCTCAACCCCAGGCGTAGGAACCGACCTGGGTCCTCTCCGCGCTGCTACCTTGCTCCGCAGCGCGAATCCCCTGTGGGGGCTCCCCCGTGTCCCTTTCCCCTCTTCCCCTCCCCATTGCCCCGGGGATGCTCATCCCTTCCGTGCGGTACCAGGGTTGGGGGAGCCCGTTTTTATGGTCCTGGCTCTGTCTTCCTAAAGCTTAGCAAACAACTGGGATCATAATGAGTAGCGGTATATTTCTGTTGGCTTTTTTAGACCTGTTCCCGTCGTTATTCATTCTTCTTCCTTTAAAATGAAACCAGTGTATCAGTAAAAATAGAATATTTTATTAGATCTTAAATTTTTTAGCACGGTGGCTTCTCAGAACCCAGTAACATTCGCCCAGTTGCAGCAAGCATGTGATAGCTTATGCAATACGTCCTTGTTCTTGCAGTTTAAGCCTAAAGTCTTCTAAGCAAAAATGCTGTATGCCACAGTCTGGTCTTGTCATGAGTACTTTGCATTGAGCTTCTGCAGGACTTGATGCAGTACACATTTGAGGCGATTTTCCATGTAAGTTCAGTCTTGCCATGTTTTTAGTTAACTTCAGCGCAGAGAACTTAAGATTTTCTAGTAGAAGTGAAATAGGAAGGGAAAAACACCCATTTGCTGCATGGCCACTTAAGCTGCAACTGTTCAGTTAAAGGTTTGTCCTTGGCTTTCAAAATGAAACAGAAGAAAATGAGGCAGTCTTTTTTTTTTTTTTCCTTTTTTTAATGCTGAAACCGAATAAAACGTTGCTTGACAGGTCTGATATACTGGGTTAATTTTGCTCACTGTTGTAATGTTTACTTTTAATAGATTCTCTCCAAGTTATGGTGACACTAAGCACCATAAGTGTTAGACTCTTTAGAGAGTAGGTTTTGAATATCACAAAACTTTTTGTGCATTGAACATTATGTTTGAATATTACTTGATGAGTCCATTTGTATAATGGTGTTTGATGAAAACCTATGGTAGCTTCATGCATGCAGTGGCCAGTTCTTCACTGTCTTTTGGGGAAAATTCGAACTGCAGATGCAAATTAAGTCTTATAGTTCATTATTGACCTGCTTTTCAAGTCTGCAGTTAAGGAAAAATGCCAACTGCTTTTTTGTTGGAGCTCTGCACAGTAACGATGGAGGTCAAAATCCAGTTTGTTCATGATATCTTAAAAGTCTTTTGCTTTCTGCATTTGAAACATATACATAGTATGTCAGCAAGTTTGGTTTGGTTTATTTTTTTTTTGTTCTCCTTGGGTTTCTTTTAACAGGAAGAGAGAAGGAGGGGGAGAAAGACTGAGAGAGAGATGATGATGAAAAAGTCATCAGAGTGGAAGACTGGAATTTTCTTCCTTGTAGCCAGTCTGATAAATTTGCAATCTCATGCACTGTAACAGGAGACTGATATTTAGAGATGTGTTTATATGCATGTATATGATGAAACTGGGATTCAGAGGTGCAGTGGCTTCTACCCCTTAGTTTACAAGAAAGATGCACGTGCATTTTTAGTAAGGAATGGCCTTTTATATGTACCACAAAACAGTTGCAAAGGTTTCACATTGCTGTTGTTGCTCCTTGGTCAGATTTGAGTGTGAGCCAATCTGGTGTTCCAAACAGACAGTACCTGCAAGGGTGACTACAGATACTGCAAGAGGTTATTTCAGATGAAAGAAATACGGTGCATCTCACCTATAGTTATATAGGTTTCTGAGTCCCACTGTGCGTTGTTTTTAGGAACAAACAAGAACAGTCAGTGAACACTGGCATCAAATGAAGACAGAATTTAAAATGAGTGGCTGTTCTAGTCCCCAGATTTACCTCATGGAATGGGTAAACTGATTGGCCACAGTACTGGTGCTGTAAGTGCATAGCAAATCGTTATATTCTATGTGCATGTGTTAAATGTCTTTGCAACAGGATCTTCTGAATCCTGATAAATAAAGGCGTCTGAGTTGTCTTTCACATGAAGCAGATCCTTCAGCTGTACCATGCTTTTTCACTGAGCTCGTTGCTGAATTTTCGTGTGTGGTTTCCCTCAACATGATTTTAACATTGCCAAAACCAGGCAAATCTAATTAGTTATTTTATGACTGTGTCCTGTCAGCCCAAGATAAAAACTTTCCAGGAACTGTTTCAAAGATGTTGCGTTTTTCTTCATTACAGTGGGAACCTTCACTCTCTCTGAGGCTTAGAAGTTTCTATAAAGCCTCTTACTGCAGCTGGAATGAGCTGCAAGGAGTAAAAGTGCTGAGAAACTAGAGAGGTAAACTGTAGCTTTGTTCTTGTGTAACTGTACCAAAAGGCTGAAAAGATCACAGAGACTTTTAAAGAACAAGATTCTTGTTTTACTGAACGCCCTTGCATCTTTGGACAGTATCTGCTTCTGTACAAACTGCTGACAGTGTGACCCTGCATAATGATTTTTACTGTTCTTTTAACAAATTACATTTGTATTCAAATTGATTTTCCATGACTGCTTATATAGCCTTCAGAAAGCATATAGCAGATATACGGTTGCATCCTGTACATGTCTGGTCGCCTAGGACAGAATTTGATGTCAAGCCATGCAGTATTAGAACTGGAATTAATAGTCCTGGTGGTATTAGTTGGATTATTTTAGGTGTCCATCTTTCTCTTTCTGTGATCATTGTGATTTTGTCCTTTGTCCGTTATCTTTTTTCAAAGGATATACTTTATACAAGGTTGGGTATCAATGGTAGCATAGTGAAAAGAGGCACTGTCTTATTTTCCCTTCTCCACATTTTCCCAATTACCATCCAGTTGAAAATCGAGGAAAAGATCCACTTTGGAAGCTGTATCAAAAGACAGTCGCTTTTTATGAAGAGGTTGATTCTTATGCCTTGATTTGGCTGTTTATACAGTTCATGTCCATACAGCAGCGGTGGCAGACTCACAGCCTGGCATCCCTTCAGCGTAAGTAAAGATATTTGGAGAAGTGGTGTTTAAGAAATTGTGTCAGAAATAAATCTATGTTATTTTCAAATCTGTTATGAGTCACACAGGAGTTACCATGTGTTTTTCAGTTTTTTAGGTTTTTACACATTTAAAAGTTACGTAAGGCACATACCCAGGAATATATCTGAAATCTTAAAGGGTGGTCCGTGTCGTATTTCAAGTGTCACTGGGCTTCTTTGTAGCATACTTAAAGCCCGGCTGCCTTGAGTTTGAAAACATACAGGTTGAACAGCAAAACAATATTAATTCATTTCAACTTTCAGAACAGATTCACAGTGAAAACACGAGTTTATTTTTTCTTGGCCAGATGATACGTTAAACAGTAAAAATTCAAACCCGAACATGAGTTATGAGAACCTTAACATTTGTAATCTTAAAAACTTTGGAAAATGTTGTCTTATGTTGGAGGACCTACATGCATTTTCAATTTAAAGGAGGTGAAGGGAGAACATAGGGGGAATGCCAGCATCAGCCTGAATTCAGTGTGTGATATCAGCCGCAGGAATAAGTGATAATGGCTCTAGGTTTCCTTCTTTATAGGAAACTTAGATCTTTTGTTAGAGGGAGGGCTGGTCACTGTGGGTAGCTATGGTAAGGTATGGTTAATTTTGCAATGATCTGGTATGTAGGGGGGTAAAGCAGCTTTTGTGCTGTTTGTATTGGAGGTCTGCAGCATGGAAACCTGTTTTAGAACAGTAGCTGCAGTTGTAGACCTGGGTGCTGGATGTTACTGAAAGCAGGGACTGCTTCTAGGGCAGCAGCTGCTGCCCTAGAAATGTGAAGGTGCAAAATTTGCGTTTATCTTCTCATGGTTTGGGATTTTATTGAATCTCAGTTTTGGTGTTATGGGAATATACTTGCAGGGTTTCTGTGTTCATTTGTGTGGGTTTTCTCTTAATCAGCAAGCTGTGTTACCTTTCATCACAGTGGGGTGTTCTTCTATTTCAAGTTGTGAAAGCTGAGAAATGAAACAGACGGTGATTACCTAATAAAGTCTCTAGCTAATCTAGCTAATAATTACAGTATGTGGTGTGTGAGTGAATGCGTGATCGTATGAAACACACATGAAAAGAGCTTAATTTTACACACTATATAGTGGCTATGTGCACACATATTGTGAGTATATCCAATGCTTCAGATTGCATGCAGAGAAATTACATTCACTTACGTGCCACACATCTAGTCTCATACTTCTTGAACATTTGGGTTGTGTTAGATAAGAGGTCTGTATTTCAAGTCAAAATTCACTATATTCAACAAAAGCAATGAATGTCTGAAGCTGTTTCTTGAGACTAGCGATAGCATTTCTCACTTCCCTCCCTCTCCAAAACTTTTTAATAAGGAGCCATTTTGTGACTGAATTTATGCACTGAGTTTGGTGGAGTGGTTGAAAATAGAGAAGGAAGTACTCATTTGTCTCTGCTGTTTGAATGGGGAATCCTGGAATATCTTGCCTATGCCACTCATAGCAGCAGAACATCAAATTTTCAATTTTAGAAGTTAGGATGTTAACCACAGTACTTAAAGCAGTAAAGTCAAGTATGCATATGACAGCAGGGAGGAGCAGCAGATGGATTAGCGGACACAAGAGGATCAGCTTTTGTTATGCAGGGCCCGAGCAGGAGATCTGCACATCCCAGCAGTAATGAAAGGTGTGAACTAGAGGTGTGAACGAAAGATTTATGACTGCTTCAGTTTTACTGGTGATATGTGACCTTGGAGGCTGCAGGGAAGAGGGAGGGGAGCCAGGGCCTTGTGAGTTTGAAGTGGGTGCACGCTATTGCCTCATGTCCCAGGTGATGCATAGGACCAGATCCAGAGGTATAACCCATCCAGTGTGTAGTGTCTGCAGTGGGTTTTGACTCTTGGTTAAAGCTCTGGAGAAATTTGCCAAGCAGAAATTCTTTACCAGAACATTGCAATTCTGTACGTACAAAAGTTCTACTGGTGATCAGTCTTTTCTGTCCTCCTCTGGTGTTTATCTTGTGTAGCTGGGACATGGGCAGCATAAAATTATAGAATCACAGACTGGTTTGGGTTAGAAGGGACCTTAAAGATTGTCTAGTTCCAACGCCCTGCTGCGGGCAGGGACACCTTCCACTAGACCAGGTTGCTTAAATCCCAGTCCAGTCTTGCTTTAAACACTTCCAGGATTCAAGTTGTCTGTTGAGTGGTTCAGACTATGGGTTTGAATCTCGAGAGTTTCAAATTTTTTGTTTCAATACAGAGCAGGACTTTTGAGTGTTCTGCACGTAATCACCTTTCCTTTTTACCATCCTGCTACACTTGTAACTAATTTTTTCCCTGATTTTTTTCAGGTATTTTCAACAACAGAAGGCATTTGTGCGTAGCCAGATTGTGGTCTTATACTGCAAGATAAAGCCACATAGGCAGAGGATTTTTTTTGAGTATTCTCACAGTAGTAACTTTCTGGCCGAGACAAAAAACCCTGAAAGAGATAATTGCTTTGCCAATTTTTAGTTGCAGTAATTTTATTTGCCATGCTTCTGTGTAGGGAGGCTGATAAAATATCTACAGAAACTGCTTTTTTTCCTATCGTCAAGATGCTGTGTCAACCTGTATAATTATGGAGAGCTGTTTCAGCAGTGCGTAAATAACAGTAAGTTCTGCCATCTGATTACTCAGGTTGCTACAACAGTGAAGCTACAACAGACAATATAAGAATGACTTTTGGATAACACTTATATGCACCGTGTGTGTGTGAAAAATAGAAAATAGAAGGCATTTGATTTATTTTTAATACTTAGATCTGTCAGTCTGGCTCTCCCTGTTCAACAGTCTCTGTAACTGCTGGATATCACTGTACACAACCAGCCCCTTTAATCCAGGCTTCCCCTCTGATTATTCTCTGTTACAGTCCCATAGACCATACTGCTTTAGTCTGTTTGCCAGTTTTTTTTGTTTTTCCAGTCGAATATTACATTTGCAGACAGCGGTCTGGGCTCTGAGACTGATTTTTTTTTATTTTAAGCGCACACGCTTTGCAGCTTAGGCTTTTGAAACAGAAATGGTGAAAATACTTTTTGGTATGTAACTTGTCAGATTCCTTACTTATGTGAGGAATAGCACAGGATTGCCTTGCAAGGGCTTTTCTAGGTTAACAATGAAAACCTAGTAGCTGATTGCTTTCAGATACTATTCCAGAACTATTTTGAAACCACAGAACATCCATTTATTTGAACAATTTTAAGGGAAGATTAGATTAATACTGTGACTAGTATGAAGTGTTGGTGGGGAAATTATATTCTGTTGTCACGGGAAGTAGCTAAAATGATACAGCAGTTCTCTTCTATGGTACATCCTATATATATATATTACTTTAATGATGATTCTGTCTGATTTCTCTGATTTTTTTTGTGGCTTATCTTCTGATCTCATACAGAATGGTACATCATTTATATGTAGTCCTTCAGGATAAAGATCAACCTTTTTAATAATGGCTTTCATTTTCCTGAGTGTGATCAAGCCCATCCTATTGTTACCTGCTTGTTCACCAGGCTCCTCTTTAACCTGGTGTCCTTGTTCAGGAGCATGTTTTCCTCTAGAAACTTCTTGAAGAAATGCTGCATCTTTGTACTGTTGTACACTTGTGCACTCTGGTTCCTTCCTATGGTGGTTTCACTTAATGACAAACCTTTCTCCTGAGGTGGGTCTGGTGGTTCTATCCATGACTAAAGTCATAGTGGGCAACCTGGGATCAACAGAAGAAGGTAACTGAAACAATGTCAGACATATTTGGGAATGTAGTCTCAGAGATGTATCTCTTCTTCTATGAAATGTGTTGGGGAGAAAAATCAACATTCTGAGTAAGAGCCGCAGTAAAGCATGGTTGACTGTATAAACTGGCTTAATGTTAACACTACGTCTGTATTGCTTCATATAGCAAGAGCACTTACTACTCTGGTATGCCTCAGTCTCTTTCAGTGGAGTTGAGTAATTATATGCTAATAGACATGTAAAATGCTGCGCATGAGTAGAAGTAGAGTAGTAAGAGGTGTAGTGTTGACGTGTGGGTCAGAGTACATTGGCCATTGAAAGGATCTGTAGGACACTTCCTAACTCTCCATAGCTTGTTATTGCTAGTGAGCAACTCTGCCATGTGAAATTTGATGGTACAGCCAAGCCCACACAGTTGCTCTTTGTCACTGATTCTTCCTAATTTCAGGTCTGGTGATGAGCAATAAAAACCTTCATTTCTATGCTATGCTAGTTTCCTGGTAGTTCAGGTTGCTGGGATGACTTAGGGCAGGATCAGACAAGCTGCAGCGAGGAAGGATGATGGGAAGAGGGAGGGAGGAGCAAGGTACACGAGGCTGTTGGACACCATATATGTCCTCACCCGGTTCCTTCAAGGGGAAGTTATGGATCATCTGGGTGGCAGCTTTTGCAGTTTTTTGCCAAGAGATATGTTCCTGGACCTACCCCTCCAGGCACTTGCTGTCTCTCAATGTATGTAATCTCAGAGTGCCAAACACGTGAATTTAAACCATTTTGAGCAGGAAGACAAGCTCACTCATTTTGCCAACCTACCCTGAGGCACGGAATGCCACATTTTTCTCTGCGTTGTGTATAGCTGTTCATCACCCACTGTGGAAATCATGTACACAAATTAGACCTGTGAGTATGCACTGCATTCCTGTCTGCATTGCTGTGGCCTGGTTGTAAGCAGAGGAACAAATTCTCCATTTCTCCTGCCATCTCCCACCCCTGAATATCTGCATGCTGCTTCACCATCCTGGTGCCAATTGAGTGTATATTAACTAAGCTGTCCTGCCTGGTTATTTTGATGAGGACAGATTACAGTGTTTTTCTTGCTTAATTATTTTGTGCCAAATATTTTTCTTACAGATAAAGGTCTCTCTTTGGCCATGCAAAGAAGGCGAGGCTCAGCAGTTCCCTGTGTGCTCTCAGTAGAGCTGGGGGGAGATCTGTGTGCATTAGAAATTCTGCCCTGGCTTAGTTCTAAGCAAGTAAACTGCTTTAAAGCTGCTGTTGAGTAGACGTGGTTCTGGCTTCTCCATTCAGACCAAATGAAGGCTGAGAAGGAAGAAAGAAGCAAAAATGAATGAGTAAAACCACTACATGCTTCAGTTACTTAAGGAGGGAAAACAGAAAACAATCCAAGATGTTAATACAAAGTTTTCCAGTTAGGTTTCACAGGGACTTCATGTGTCTGTGCACGTGCTGAATCTGGCAGCTGGATTGAGTTGGACAAAGTTGAACCTTTCAGCATGTCAACAACCTAATCAAGGAGCAGTGTGACCTTCCCAAGTGTTAGCTTCCCTTTAGGTCAGCTTGATGCACCAGCCCTATGGGGACTCTGTCTTTTCCTAGGGTGTGAGACCAGTGATTGACTAATTTTGACCAATTAGTCTGCTGCTTGATTGTTTTATTTGATGGACAAGTTTTGATTTTTTTTAATTTCCCGTAGAAAGCAGTAAATACTTAAAAATAGGTACTCTGGTTACACTGGCTTTTTTTCTAGTAATGAATCGTGGTTATGGCATTGTACTTGTAGAAATATCTGAACAGAATTTTATATCCCAACAAAAAAAATTTCCTTTGAAGGCTGAGGAGGGAAGAAGGAATATCCCCAAAATGTACCTCAGCTTCACTGCAATAAAGATCAGTCAGTTCTGATTATAATAATTTTTCTGAACTGGCCCTTTCCTCTAGAGCAGCACCGTTTTCAGAGCCAAAGAATTGTAGCAGGAAATACAAGAAGTTTTCTTTCTTTTATGTTTTGGAAGATTCAGGAAGCTACTCTTTTACCCTGCAAGTGTTCTAGTCTGGCAGATAATCATAAAGTCTTGTGCTAGCGTCTTTCATAGCATCTTTTGTCTCTTGTGTCACATCAAGCTGCTTTTGCGTCGCTTTTCCCTCCTTTCTTCTGTAAGTGTGTGTACCTTCCAGATGATACAAAGAGTATCTGTTAAGTCTGAAACAAAGGTCAGTACATCTCATAGAAAGGCATCTACCTTCAAGAGAAATAATGAGATCTGATGGCTTTTGTGGGCTGAAAGCCATGAGGTTAGGTCTCCTGTAGTGCAAGCTTATGTGCTGCTAGTGTTGCAGCTGTGTGCGTAGACATTTCACTGTGCGCGTGAAGGTTTAGTATACTGGTAATATTTACCCAAATCGTTGCAAGGATCTCAGAAACAGGTAATCATCTGGAATTGCTGTTTCAGGAGAGCTCTCAGTTAATGTTTTTCAGTGTTCTCACTTTATTACCATATATGCAAGAGATTTAATTTTTTTTCAGTTTCAAAATAAGGCGTTAGAAGCTTTTAAAATTCAAATTGCAGATGCCCAGTCTGTTTACAGCATAATACATGTGTTTGGCAACATTTGGAATAATTTTCAAAAGCCTTTAATATAGAATCTCAGAACAGATTTTCTGCAGAAAAAGCAGCTTCAGAAAGGATATAGTTTTGTTCTGCCCCATTTTCCTGTTGAGATACGGCAGTAAAATTACTGAAGATTTTAGACATATTACGTCTGTTCTTTGAAAGGGAACAGCATTAAAGACATAAAATTACTGTTTTAGCAGATTACAAGCTGTAGTGTGTATGTGCTGAAATTGGCTTTATGAAAGGTGCTTCTTCTAAGCTGATATAGTTTAAACATAAAATACTATCTTCTTTTGAGTCATACACTCCCCAAGCAGTGTAATAACTCTGTATCACCTCTGCTTTTCAGCCACATAGGCTTTGCCTGGAGTCTGGGCTTTGGGGAGCAACTTCAAGGCCCTACTGGACATCACTTGCTAGTGGATGTCCCTCCCCCAGTGGCTGGTGAAGGAGTAGTGTCAGGCCTAGGCCATGTGTTACCTGTTGCTGTCCGAGTGAAAAGGGAGAGCATGTAGTCTTGACCATCTTTAAGCCATAACAGATCCCTTATTTTCCTGGTGTAAATGAGGTCTTGGATGGAATTGTGTCTGTATGGAGTCTGTGATATACTGGCAGTGTTCTTGGAGAGGCACAGGTCACCATGTGATTCTGTCAGAGCTCTTGGGTATTCTGCTTATCAATGGCAGTGCCATAAATTGTGAGAGGGACATATTAGCTGGGGAGGATGGGTTATTACTGTATTACTATGAAATATTTTTGGTGACTTTTGGCTTTTTCTAACATAACTACTAACAGAGCTTTATATAGTATTCATGGTCTGCAGTGTTCACCAAAAACTGAAGAGTGGTGGCAATATCTGTAGATAAAACAGGCTTCTGCATTCAGTACAGCTATCTCAGGCTTTTAGAAAATTTTCTGGGAGCTTTTCCCAGAGTTTTATATGACTGTATTTATCCTTTGTATCTTATGTACTGATATAGTTTGTTTATCACCAGCTATCTTGACTTTCTAGGCTACATGTACTGTTGTCTGCAACAGGAAAGAAGAGGTTCATTTATTTGTTTATTAATGTATTTTGTGGGAGGAGGTGTAATTCTTTTCTGCTTAGCTGGACTTTTTGTTTCTTCAGGCTCACAGGTTTTTTTTTTTGTGGGGTTCTACTTTCTTTGTTTGCACAAACGTTTTTCCTGGAGTTTTTCTCTTTTCCTGGAACTCTCCTGATAATTGAAATCTTTATAATAGTTCCGAAAATTAGCAGTGTTACAGGCTGTAATGGCCACAAGCTCGAGTCAGCTGCAGCTGTTCTACACTCAGGGCAGAAAATGCAGACAAAAGGCTTCACTGTGTCAAACATGTTGTTACTTGAAGGTTGTTGTGGTTTAAGCCTGCCACACAGCCCACTCACTGCCCCCCCCCCCCCCCCCCCCCCGCCCCCCCCCGCGGGGGGGGAGAGAAC
>WYDI02026465.1:0-44853 GCA_009867235.2 Psittacus erithacus | reverse complement strand
ACTGGAGGGGCCCAGTGGACTAGATACTCGCCCATACTGTCCCACACACCTTGCCAGTCATGACTGTCCAGCCTTGGCGGAAATCTCCTGATCCCCCTATAACATTGTCCAACCCCAGACAAGGCCCAAACCTGACACTGCTCAACTCTGGAGACCAGACAAAATGGTTGTGGGTAGAACACACTCTGTGTGTGTGCCAGCATGCTGATCCCCACCACAATCAGCAGGCAGGTTTCAAGGGCACCCAAAGGCCATTCAAAACCTTCAGAATAGCAACCTGGGAGGGAATTTGAAAGCTGCCCTTTGCCAAGTACTTATAAGCTGTGAATCAGCAGGAAGGAGGGACTATCATAAAAAGATCACCACGCTGTTTCATCTGTAAAATCTGAGATTCTTGTCATGTTGAACATCCAAGAGTCTTTTGTTAATTCTTACACTGTTTTGCTAGGTATTCTGTACTTAGAAACCTTACCAGCATATAAAACAGTCTAAATGGCAGCATCCATATCTGTGTGGAATTGCCTTTTTCTTGTTTGTTTGAATTGTCCAGTGAGTAATCAGTCATTTTTTCCTGTTCACAGCCATGTTTATAATTACGAAAAAAATAACTGTTGTTGAAAATAGATTTTTTAATTTAGAACACCCCACCTTTTTAATCTGATAAATGCATTTTTTTATTATTTAGTTTCATGGTGGAACAACTATTTGTGTCTTTGTGAATATGTGAGACTCATTGCCTTTTTCTTGCCCTTTCAGTAAATTGGTAGTCTTGGTCACCTGAGGGTTGAGATATCAAAAAACGAGAGCAATTTAATAGTCTGAGTGTGCTTCTCACACAGTTCTCTAGTCACTTGTTGAGTACATGATGTGAATAAAGTAAGTGGTAAAATTCTCCACTTTTAAACATGTGGGATTTCTGGTTCTTTATGACGGAAATGACTAGGTAAATTTTAGGTACTCCTGCTAATCATTACTGAAGCAGAAGTATTTTTTTAGAAATGCTAAGTAACCGTTGTGGAAGTTAAAGATGTCACTTTTGAAAGTGATAACCTTCTAAGTGTAATTGTATAGGTTATGTATAGGAGTCCAGGTAGTAATAATTGCTTTGGTAGGGCGGTTGTATCTATGTTAGGAGGTTTGGTATGCATATGGAGGGAGGTTATGGAAATGACTGTGTATTTTGACCAGTGGGTTTAATGGTAGACTTATGTCAAGCTTTGGAAAAGCTCTTTTAAAAGTCCTTTCTGTGCTGAGGGTGTTAATGCCATTTTGTTTGGAAAGAATTAAATTATTCTGAAAGCCAGAATTTTGGGAAGAGTACAAAATGCCTTGGTTTGAGTTGCTTTGCTTCGTCGTCAGTCCTTAAACTGAAAGGTTTATGGAATCCTTGCTTGTGAGTTTTAAGTAGCACACATGTCTGTATCTCTCCTCTTGTGTAGCTGGAGAGCAAATGGTTATGTCTGCTGTCCATACGAAGACTGGCGGTTTATATGCCAAAAAATGCAAATGTGTGCCCTTTATCAAAGTCAGTTAGCTTAGAGAAGATTGGGAAGGTAAAAAAGGTATATGTATTTCATTAAGTTGTTCATTGGAGGTGCAGATTGAATATGACATAGAGTTGCAGATACCTTGTGTAGAGTGTCTCATGTTCTCTGTACCTGCACTGGATATATTTCTCATTGCATTGCCACCAGTTGCCTGATTAAGTAATTTCTTTGTAACAGCAGCATCAGTAAAACTGTTTGGGAGTAGAGGTTTTTAGGCCTTTTTGCTTATACAGCTCCAAGCATAAGGATTTGTTGTCTAAAACACTGAACCATAATTTCGAATCCATAGTAAGTATAAGTTTTGGTTCCAGATCAGAACTTCCCAGCTCTGAAGCAAAATGATGCTCTGATACATACCTGCTCATTTTGTAGGTGTGTATTTGGCATAAATTATGTATCATTTGCTCTTTCTGACATGAGTCACAGTCCTGCCTTCACTTGATGTGGCCGAAATATGTACTGACCAGTAATCCAGCTTTTCCTGAGTCTGCTATTAGTTATCATTGAAGTAATATGCAGATGCCCTTTACAATTCTCAGATTTCTATGCACGAATAATTTACATACATGAGTACTTGTGTCAGTGCTGACGCTTTAAATGTGTAGGGAAAACATCAGGGAAGAACAGTGGTTGAAATTAATAGGAATGTGTTATGCTCTTACCGTTGGCTTATCAAAACAGTTAATATAACTTCCACATTTGTGAAAAGCCCTACTTATTTATGCTTACTTGAATTCACTGTTTTTAGTGACCATGACTGTATATAATGATTGAGATGAGAGCTCACTGAGATCCTACAGAAAGATACTCTTTTTTTTTGCTTTTCTACCAGAAATACCTAATGTAATACACCCTTAGCATACCACTTACCTTTTTCATGGAGTGAGAAGAGTATGGATCGTATGAGTGATTGGGTCTGAGCCCACAGCTCAGAGGGATCTGTTAATCCCTAGATACTGACAACTGGCATGCTGTTCTAGTAAATGTTATCCCATCTGTATTATTGCATTCCTTGAGTTCATGCAGTTATTCCTGTGCTATACCAATCTGCCTCAGTATTGATGACATTCCTCAGCTTTGTGTCACCAGCATGATTGCTAATGTAAATACTAAGAGACCTAATCAATGACGTGTTTCAGAAGCAGTGCTGCTCTTTGGTGGAGTTGTTTTTTTCAGCATGCTCATTATCCACATGAAGTCCATATTCACCTTGCATTTCCTCTGCTAATGATGCTGACAGGAGGCCCTGTTAACACTGATTTGGTGAATAGAACTCCTCCAGCACACTGCATAAAGAGTAGCAGTTACAATTAAATCATATGGAGAGCAAGGATATAGTTGACCTGTTATGATAATGATGTATTTCTGGGTCTGTTGTAAAGATGATGGCTTGCACATGCATTTTAGATTCATTACAATTTCACTGCATAGTGTCTGAATCCAGAAAAATGACACTTCTAACTAGGGTAGGTGGTATGGGGAGGATGTCTGTTGTCATGGATGTCAGCATACCTGTGATAGGTGGAGCGTGTGAGACAAAACTGAAGGGTGCTAATCCCTGGAAGAGACAACATCCATAACATATGGCTGTGCCTCTAGGTGTCCTATGCGATTATGGGGTAAGCTTCAGAATTGGTAGGAATGAAAGAAAAAGAGCAGACCAAACATGCTCATAAATGCCCCTGCAATCTATGTTTCAGTAGGGAATGCTATCAATACAAGATGTATTAGCATAATAAAAAATTTTTCATAATTGTTTTGGAAGGCATGTTCAAGACAGAGATACAATAAAATATCTAATCTTCAGCTTGCTTTTATTTTTAGCTGTATCTATTGGTTTGTTGTTTGGAGAAGAAAAGTCATGATTGGGGAGTAGGGAAGAGAACAATAACAGTTCTTTTCCAAGTGAAAGAATAAAGGAATTTATGTCGAAGGTGACTGTGAGCACAATAAAAGACAATGGTTTGAAAAATTACTTAGGGGATGTGCCAGATGCTCACTGGTTCTTCTTTAGATCATTTTGAGCATTTGGCTTGGGCAGTGATAAATTCAATTGTATTTTATCAACAGCTTCGTCTTTTAAAAGACACTTCTTTAGCAAAGGTGTTATCTGGACTGGCTTCTGCGTAGCATTCTCCATCAGTCATTAGGAATATTTATCTTATTTGTTTCATCTTCTACTTATTCCATGCCTGCTCCTTATATCACCACCAAACATGCTTTCAGTATATTGTCAAATTTCACATAAGGTTTTTTTTCTCTTTTTGATAGCTTTTCTTCTGTTCTTCGTCCTCCTAATTCTATTGATCATTTTGGCAGCAAACCAACTTTAAACAATTCAAGTACCTATGGAGTATGGCTGTCAATACAGGTCTGTTTAAAAACTGGAGAGAATGACTTCTCACTTTAAACCTAATCCTTAGTATACTTACACTGTAAGTGGTCTTGCTGTTTTCAGTGACATGTTGGGAAGAGCTTCAAATGTCAGGGAACATTCACAGCTTTCAGTTTCTTACCATAACCTGTTAAAGAAATAACCTCTTTTATTGGTTCATAGATCCTAAAAGTTTAGACTAAATCTATAGTAGTGATAGTGTTTCATACCATATGTGGAAATAGTATTTGGTCTAGTGTCTACCTCTAAGAGCTTTAAATTAAAAAACTTCCGATCAGCTAAGGGAGGACTAATAAAAAACAGGAAAAAGCCCATAAAATGATGGGTATGCCAGGTTCTATTTTAAAATCCCTCTTTTGTATTAGCATTGGTGTGGCATTCCTGCACTTCACCTTACTCATCCCATTGGAAATGGACAAACTTGTCCTGTCACATCCTCTCTGTTAAAAAGTGTTTCTACTAATTAAAGAGTATTCTGTACAGCTGTTGTGTTTGTATACGGAGGAGTCCACTGCATTTATTCACCTGCCTATCCTGAAGTGAGGCACACATCATTTACCAAAAAAGAAATCTGTTGGTTGTAGTGCTTAAGCTACTGGGCCTCTGGGAGCTCAAGAGTGCCACAGGGATACATTTGCAGTACTTTTTTGAATTGCAAGGGAAAGGTTTTGACAGCTTGGAGCACAAATGTGTGTAAGCAAAAAAATAATGTACTGTGTGGTTTAATACACTCAAACTGTATACACGATGTAGGGAATATACCAACCAGGCATTTATTAGATGTACCATACACTTATATGTTAAAGAATGCTCCACAGCAGATACTGAAATGAAGATATAACAGAGGTCACATTTTCCTTTAGTAATACATTATGTTAACATAGGAAAAGGAGAGTATTTTGGACCTAACGAGTCTGTGGTCTAATAATACCTAAAAGCTATGAACATACATCCATAGATAATTTTATTGATGTGCATGCCGTTTATGTGTAAGTTTTGTTATTTCCAGTGCCAGGGCCTTCGAAACACTGGAATGAGGTGTTCTAGGCTTGCTGTTGTGGAATTATAGGCTCCCTACAGCCTCTTTACAAACAGCAGAAGGAAATTGTGTACCTTAGAAGGGGTACAACAGCAGTGAATTTGGATGTGGGTCTTTCACTTTGCTGTAAATATTCAGGTGGTTTCTTTTTCTTTTTTTTTTTTTTTTTTTTCCCCTCCAGCTGTTTGGGTACAGCATGGATTTCAGGAAAGGTTTCGGAAAAGTAGGTTAACACAGACCCTCTATCTTCTATGTTTGCATTTGCTGTAGTATTCTTGAGCTTACTTTTTTTTTTCCCCACTTTTTTTCTGGCAGGCTCTTTGTTTGCTTTCTGGCTTTCTTGTGTGGGCTCTATTCATAATGAACTGTGATGCAGAACCCCACTTGCATCACAGATTAAAGTACTAAAGTGATTGATGTAAGGTTAATTGGCATATAAGCTTGTATCTGTAGGCACTAATGTTGGCTAACTACAGGGTAGATGGTAGAAGATGTATTTTCCTTTATTTGCGCCTGCAAGGTCCACTGTTTCTTTCTGTAGCCCTGCAGATTAAACTGCTAAGAAATGATGATGTTGCTTAATTCTCTCACCTGGCCTATTATGTAGTAATTCGTCAGTGAAAACTGGGATTAAAAAGCAAAACAACAATTAACTCAGAAACTTTAGCTCAGGAATTTTACCTACTGAAATTTAACACACTTAATCTACTAGCTGTTCAGCTAAACGTATAGCCCATATCTCTCTCACTGTGTAGAATTGTCTTCCTGCTGAACATGAATTAGTATTTAATGAGGTAACTAATTTTTAAAATTTAAATCATGTGGCTGCTATTGTTCTCCTCCAGAGATGGTTCCAAGGCTTGAAGTCAGCAGAAATCTTTTGATTCAGCTCTGAAAGGACTGGCAGGCTGGGAAAATCTTCCGGTCATTGTATTAAGAATGAAGATTGTCTATTAAGAATTCCTGTATACCCCTTGGTTGGTGCTTCATGGAGTTTATTTGCTTCAACATATCCCTTTCCATTTAAATAACCATATAATTTCAAATGTAATTTTGTAAATATTAAAGATGAATAATTATCTTCCCCCCACCTTTTTAACCAAGAACTCACAGCGTACACTCTTTTGTATCCTCACTGTAAGTCACACCTGGCGTGTCGGAAAGGGTTCTTAAAATAGTTGTTAAAATAGTTGTTTAAATAGTTTAGTGAAAACTTTTCTAATGATGTCTTGATTGTAAGAATGGATTTTAAACTGTTACTGGTATTTAGCATATTTATAGGGTGGACTGGCTGATACCTGATTGATGGATAATTTGGCTGCTTATTTTGGCATGGGGATGGGACAGGACATGAAATAAATTATCTGTAGCCAGTTATTTTCCCAGAACTGAAAAGATAAACGTCTGTGAGTTGTGTAATATTCTATTCAGTGAATTGGTGTGCAGTTCATATTTATATGAAATTGCATACATCTTTTTGTTTAGGAGAGGAGACAAAAGCCAATCCCTATAAATCAGTGAGATGTGGGTGTGTCCAGCCAACCATACAAAAAAGAGGTGTTATTTATTCCTTAGAAGGAGGAAAACCAAGAGGAGTTGTGGGTTTGAGGTCTAGATATTTATACTGGCAGAGGAAGTTGTGCAAGACATGGAATCAATTCTGTTCACGTTCCCCTTTCCTTTTCACTTAGGACCTTTCCTGGAGGAGTTAGCTTGAGCCTGTATTGTAATGAAAATTGGTCTAATTTCTTTCTTCTTTCTTTCATAACTCCAGAAGAAGGGCTATACTTGGAAGGAATATAGAGCTACGAGGGTTATTGGCAGTTTAGCCCTGGGGGAAAAAAAGTGTAGAAGGAAGAGCTAAACTATGTAGGAATAGAGGGCACACCTTTCTGTCGTGTACTCTGGGTTAAAAAAAAAAAAAAAAAGAAATGAAACTGTCTTTTCCCCCACATGTATTTGATGCAAGAAAACAATGAGAGAATCCTCCTTAGGAGGATTTTAAAACTGCTCAAGACTAGGAATTTATCTCTAGGCCTTTCAAGCTCTCAAATGTAATCAGTTTAATTAGTTAGATGATGCCACCTTGAAGAATGTTAAAATTCATTGAGCATTGAACTGTTCCCATTCTCCACTTCAATTTGCTTCCCTTAAGAAATGAGTTCTCAGATGAGTGCTTCATTCCCAGTAAGGTATGCAATAATAGTACTGAATTTTAGATTATTTCAATGATTTCTAAATATTAGTCTGATATTAAGTCTTTCAGAAATTACTGAGTTTGGAAACTGAGGAAACTTTTAGTTTATTCTGTCTCTGGAAGAAAGCTTTGTGTTTCCTGTTACTTAGTTTCCTAAATAAGTCTCTTCTTCAAGCCTAAAAGGATACTGTCAGGGAAGCTGAGACAGGCATAACTCAATGTCCACAAACAGAATATAAAATACAAGTTGTGTGTAGAGCTTACAGTTATAAGTTGGTTTTTTTCTCATTCTCTTTCAACTGCGTGAGCATATGTACTTGCTATTCAGGTAAAGTGGAACTTTTTTTATCAATTCAGGGGTTAAAAACATCAAACGTACTAAAAGTTCTTCCCGAATGGAAGACGATCAAAAGATTAAGCAGGGTTTAAAGGTTTGCCAGCAAGTACAGGTATGTGCTAAGACATCAGAGTGGATCTGGTTCATTTGTGTTGTGGGCACATGTCTTCTTCCTCTGCCCATCATCTTGGATGAGATGGACTTAGCTTACATCAAACAGATGGAACACTTGTTAACAATTAACACTTGTTAATCCAGTGTTTTGGTAAACAGTTGCACTTTGGCATGTTTCATTGACACAGATTTTGCTCCGTTTCAAAAAGCAATATGGCTAGTCTCATTGAAGAAAATCCCACAAGGGGTTTTCTTCCTGGGTGGAGGCACCTACACCCACTTGAGAAGTCTCTTAATTGTAAATTGCTGGACTCTATGAGTATAGCAGTATATGATTGCTGTTCACTGGTTTTGTAAACCCCTTCTGTGAACTGCTGCTAATTCTGCTGAGCATTTTGATTTGCCCCAGTATGGCTGTTATTATACTTTGTTTCCTGCTGCAGTAATGCTCCATCAAGAAGCACTTCTCATACTGACCTTTGGACCACTGGCTATGCAACTCTGGTTGCCAGACTGGGAAGATACAAGTCCAGAGCCCAGACCTGTATGAAAGTCGTTTGTCTTTCTCCTTCAGCCTCGTTATTTGTCTCAGAGAAGAGTTGTGGTTCAAAGTCTGTTTGCCTTGTAATCACAGCAGAGTTGCGCATTATTTATTGCATTCTGTTCAAAACTGGCTCCTGAAATGAATGACTAATTTCTTCGCAGGCTTATCAGTGTTCATCCTTGTAGTATCTTTTCAAGCTTCCTGAATATGTCTGAAAACATTTCCATAGCAACTGTCTGACATGAGACGATACCATTGTCTTCGCAGAAGTAGGAGACTGAGGCAGGACACTCTGGGTGTCTCATAGTGTCATGGTGTCTGTTTAAGAATTTCAAAAAATTCAGCTCACAGATCATACATTTATTGTAGTTCTTATCAGTTTTGCTTACAACATCTGGAGCTCACAAAATGAGCAGCACAGGTAGCAATCAGTTACGAGCAGCCTGGGTGAAACAGAAGGGACTCCCATGGTTTTGTTCCACTGTTGTAACCATGAGACCATTTCTTCTTTTCCTGTAATCACCTGTGTCAACAATTATGTACCTTGCAGCACTTCCAGTAAATGCTAAACCAGCAGTATCCGCAGTGTCTTTCACTGCACATTCCTGATGTGACCTTTGTGAATAACTTTTGCTGATTAAAACAGAGAACAGAGTTCTTCCTTTAAAACAAAAAAATGTCGGTGCTTCTTTGCTGAAATAATACACTATGTGGTTTTGGAGAGGTTTTCGCTTTGCTAAGGAAACCACAACAATCGCATTTCAAACCAAAATTTTGTTTCAGGATACAAATTGAAGATACTTATGCTGTCTTGAAAACCTTCCTAGTTTTTTCTTTTGGGAGTCCAAAGTATTCATGAAATTCAATTGTAATTCATGATGTTCAGCTCAGACTGTTTTTTCATGAGTAACTAATCTACGAATACAATATAACTGAGCTCACTCAACTATAACACAAACCAGGTCCAGCCTGTGTGCCTTCACTGTGGCCAGACAAACATATTTCTCACTCTCAACATTTGACTGAAGTATTTTCCGTCCTCTATACCGTTGCAGTAAAAAAACTGGAAGTCATCAGTCCAGCAGAAAATGAGGTTTTACAGTTGTGGATGAGAGATTAAGCTAGCCAAAGATAGCATGATTGCTGGAAGTGTATAAACTCTTATCTAACACGTCACCTATGTTAGAATCATGAAATCACAGACTGGTTTGGGTTGAAAGGGACCCTAAAGCTCATCCAGATCCAACTCCCTGTCATGGGCAGGGACACCTTCTGCTAGGCCAGGTTGCTCCTGAAAGTATTGAAAGTATTTCTTGAATTGCCGCTGCTACCACTACCCAAAAAATCTGTTTTAGAGTCTCTGCAGGAAAAAACTTGAGCCTAGATTTTCCTTGTGAAGGTAAAAGTGCAAAATGTAGGGGAAAATGTCACTTCCTTAGTGGAGATAGGAAACAGGAAAACCCAGTAAATGTCTTGAAACTTGAGCCGAGTTTTCCAATACAGATTTTGTGATAACCTCTAAGGCGAAGGAAAAGTGTTCTTTTACAAATGTACTTTCTGAAAACCCAGCAGGCAAGGGCAAAGCAAGTAATCTGAGGAAAAAGCTATGAAAGCATTTTCTCTCCCTCCAAGGATTTTACTTGTGTCTGTTTCTCACGAATTAGATGTTTAAGGATTCAGTCAGGGAGATAGAGGGATCTTACCACTGCACTCAGTATTGGCTTTTTACTGCTGAGGCCAGTTTTTCCCTCATCATTTTGTCTCTGATGTCAGAATGTGATCAGGCAGGAACCTAATGAGCAATATGAGTGACCATGGTTATTAATTCTTTTAAAATCAGGTTGCCTTGCAAACACCATTTCCATCTGACACTTTAATTCCTGAGCCTTTTTTTTTCTGTGTAGACAGCCGTTCTGCCCATCCTCCCCTAGGAGGAGACACAGCGAGAAGGGTGGAAGCAGTCTTCTTGGGGATAGCAGCAGAAATGGATTTGAACACTTAGACTTACTCACCAAAACTGGTTTGGGTGGTTCAGTGTTTGATCTACTGTGTGGACAACTGCGTAGAAGTTTCAGAATTCACCAGGATATAGACGTGGCATACAAGTGGGAAGGGGGACAAGACAGCACTGCAAGAGGCTGATGACTTTGAAGCGAAGTCTGTTTCTGTTTCATGTCTTCAGAGTTAACAACTGCAAGGTTCAACAACCACTGACTTGAGAAGCTCTCAGATAAATTTTTACTTAGGACTTTATTTTCATCTACCCTTAATGAATTTTTCATGACACAGAACTAAGGATATGGCTTTTATGCAGAGATTTCGTACAATGTTGTTATTCAGATAATACTTTTAAAAAAGCAAGTGTTTCAAAGTAAGCTTTTATTCTTGAAGAGCAAGTAGTGATTAAGCTATCACAGCAAGATCTTCAGAGGAAAAATACTTATGACAGGCAGGGAGTTCTCCATGGGCAGTTACAGTTGTGAGCATGCTGATTTGATCACCGCATGACAAATACCAAGTTTCTGGAAGTGGTTATCCAAGGCTTAAGTGTTTTGGAAGAACTATTTTGGAAGGCAGTCAAGTTACTGCATATGCTGAAAATGTGTGCTGAGTGTTCAGAATTTATTTAGTCAAAGTTAAGTATCAAAAAATAAGACACATTTTATGGTTCGAAACTTCTAATTTTCCTCAACCCTGTCTTGCTTTCAGTTGCTAACATGTGAGGAAAATCTAATTCATGGTCATATGACCCACATTAAATGTTTTTTACCAGGAACAGTTAAAAACCACAGAGATCAGCTGAACCCAAAATTTTCTAAGCCTTGATAAATTATAACTGTGGTTTTAATTTGTATGTCCTGAAGACATAAGATTTTAGTAGCATTTAGTATTGTTCTTTCATCCTTAGTCTGATGGAAAACTCTTCTTGGTTTAATGTGAACAGCTGCTAGTATATAGTGATGCTTTTGAAACTTCTAACTAGACAGCTGCTAAAATAGAAACTAGATCTGGAAGAAGACAGGATCAGCACAGATAGCAAAAATAAAATGTAGTGAAGTGTACAGTCAAGTTTTTGCTTTAAACAGACTACAGTTTCTTAAAAAACTGGAGGCAACCATTAACACTGTTCTGTACAGATTTCCATCGCTAGAATACTTGAATGTTTTGGGTTAGAAGCTGTCCTTGCCCATGGCAAGGGTTTGGAACTGGAGGAGCTTTAAGGCCCCTTCCAACCCAAACCATTCTGTGATTCTAAAATCTTTTATCCCAAAGGGAATGTGCTCCCTGGGTGGCTGCTTTTTCTCCTGAAGACAGAAATACTATAAAATTGACTTACCTTCATTTTGTAAGTAGTTTTTGAAAGATGTCCTTGACTGTACTAGAGCAAGATGATGAGGAGAAAATCGGTGACAGAAGGGCGAATCTGGTATTAATGTAATTCAGAAGAAATGGCAGTGCCAGAGAAAACTGGGTTGAGCACGTTGCTTTTAAAAATTGCTTATCTGTGCAACTATGCCTGTGTTCATGATAGTTTTGCTCCTTTTTTCCTGTCCACTGTCTGTGGTCTGTATGTGCTGTTTGACTGTCTTTGGATGTTGCATGTGTGTTGAACTGAGAACACATTTAAATTTGAATTAATGTCACAATCCTGAGCCTCTGGTGTATATTTGTCCATCTTTTAAAGATGTCTTTAACTGTTGTGATAGCACGCAGAACTTCGGTTTAATTCTTCATTTGGTATAAATGTATTTAATGTCATCTTGAAAGAAGCATGGAAGTTTTCAGATTAACATCAGTAAATGTGATTCTCCCTTCTCCACTGAATTTGAGAGCAATGATCCTCAGCAATCATTTTCAGTTTCTTTGAACTGCTTAAATCTGTGCTTTAATGACAGTATGAAAGCCACAATGAGACACTTCTAATGAGAAAGCCTGCTTCTCTCACGTTTTCTTTTAAACTGGTGACTACTCGTACAAGAATAGCAAAAATTAGCAAGGTACATCTGTGGATTCTCCTGCATTTATCATGTGCAAAGTTCTGATGTCCTGGCTGGGGCAAATTTCTTCATTCCTTTAAGGATTATCACTGTCACATAGATGTAGCTGTGTGGATTGTGCAGTGCATTTGTAATCAGAATGTTTTCTTTTGAGGAAAGGCTCTGAGCTTGTTGATGCTATGCCTCACTATTGTAGTATGCTAAGATACCATGTTAATATCATGTTGATATGTCAATATGTCTCCTTTCTATTTGGCTAATTTTTTGTTTCTTTGCTTTAAAAGAAGACACTTTAAAAGTGAATTAATATTAATTGTGTATTAGTACAGTAATTTTTTCAAAAGGTACTTTCTCCAAGACACTTGCCTGCTCCATGCATATTCCAGACAGTCTGTGGAAGACTGTAAAAAAAATAACCTAAGAAGCGGTATTTGCAGCCAACATTTCAAAATAAATGCTGCACCAAAACACCAAATAACACACTACTTATATTTGTGAGTAAGCTACTTTCATAATTAGACACTGGTTCTTGAAACCGACTGTAGAGAAAGTGTTCTGTGAAGAAGGGGAGAATGCAAACCTCAAAGCAAGCTAGCAAAAATTAGACTAAACAATCCAATTGAACTGTCTAGTGAACAATCCTAAAATCTAGCCTGTAAGTCTGAAGGCTCATCAAAACCTCATTAATTTTAACAAGATTTATAATATGCATTTGAGGAGACAGATTGTAGGGTTGAGGCTCAAATTAATACTGAGTCGTTGTATGACAACTTACTAATAACATTAATCTTCCTATGACCTGTTCTGACAGTTATTTTGTGAAGAAGACAGGACTTCTTATTTTGTGAAGAAGACAGTTTGTTTTCATTGGAAGAATTTTTGGCTTGCACCTGATTGTCCATGAAAATGCATCAAATTAACTACTTGGGGCTCATGGAGGTGTTGGTTTTGTCTGTGTTCTGTATGTGTGTGGTGACACGGACATGGGGGTTTCTGTCCTGCAGGGCACAAATGTGTTCTGTGCTGCCTTTGTGTCCTTTATCTCCTTCTCTACTGATCGACTATGTTTGCGTAAATAGCATGTATGTTGAGAAATACCTTTTGTTTTTCTCCTTTGTAAAAGCTTATTTTTTTTGCTGCTGAAAACACAGGTTGTGTGAAGTGATTTTCCTCCTGCTGTTTGGCATGCTGTTAAATGTTGATTCAGTCAGCTGGACTACTCTGCCCCATGCTTGTATGTTTTGTTAAAAGCTAGATGTGTGTTTTCAAATAAGAATCAACATTTATAATTGGGGTAGAAGCCTGTGCATTAATTGTGTAATGTAACTTGTGAAACATGGTTATTGAATGAAGGGTTCTGCTTTGATTTTCTGTAAAGTTGGTTCCATTTATTTTGTAGAAGGTCAAGTTTTATTTTATAGGAAGTCAGTTTACCTGATGCGTTTTAATATTGGATGTCTTTGAAAGCCACTGCGCCAGCCATAGTCTTCCAAGAAAAGTAAATGGAAAGGGGTCACTGCAAATGAACAGAAAGTGAGGAAGGAGAAAACAGATTTCCAAATTATATTCAGCATATTCCTTAAATATATGCAAGGAATAAAATTTAACTGACATTATTGCCTCTGGTAGCATTTTCTGGATAATTGATAAACCCAGAAAGAAAATATTTGCAAAACCAGAAAGAAAATCAATGCCAAAATGCCCATTGTAACTTCAACATGAAAGCAAATATGGGCCCTTTAAGGACCATCAAAATAAGACTTTAGAAGTCAGCATGTGATCAACTTAGTAATTCTCCCAGTTTTTCCATTGAGTTTTTGTTTGGCCACTTCCAAAATCTTTGTTTCAAAATGAGAAGTGCTAACCTGGGTAACTCATCAGTGTGGCCGCTTAGATGAAATGAGAGATTTGCCCAAGCTGCTTGCTGCAAGCTATAGCTTGTATGTTAGAAACAACAGCCAATAGTGCAGGCATTACAAGAAGGATGATTACTGTCAAATATTTGATTTTAGTTCAGTCATGCCTAATTTATTTTTTTTTTTAATTGCCAACCCAGGTTTTTCTGGTCATTTATTGTACCTTTAATTATTTAGATATTTTGAGCTGAAGAGAGAAGGCAGTGGTTTCTGCAGTTATACACTGCTTTCTTCTTTCCTCAATGTAGCTTCAGTAACATATTTGCACTTTGCATGTTTCATGTGCCCTCTTGAATTTTAAAAATTGTTATGTAGAAAAATTAATTGCTGGCTTGTTATAGAGTAATAATTAAGAAGTAGGCACCCAGGAAAGTCTCCCTGTTGTGAGCATTTGCTGCTTGCTTATTACTATGACTTATTCTGTTTACCATTCCCTGAAGCTGTTACTTAATGGGGATGGATGAGCCGTTAGATAAATTATATTGTTTGGGAAGTTGATTGTTTGCTTCACTTCTTGGGCCTTAGCAAGTAGAAGTAAGTTTATTTTGCTTTTTTTTTTTTTGTCTATAAAAAAAATTGATGCCTTTAAGTCTGTGGGTTGATTTTTTTTTTTTCCCTTTTGCACCTGACTACTGTGATACTGCTGCTTCTTTGTATGTTTAATTAGTACCAGAATAGTACAGTCCATACATAATCCATTGTACATCACCAGTGTTCTTGGTAAAAACAGAAATTATAATAGAATGGTATTCGCCACCTTAAAGTTTTTAAAAAATCATAAATTCTTTCACATTGTGATTCAAGTTTAAGTCATTACGTGTTCTTCTCATTTTGAAAATGGAGGTCTTTCAATGTACCTTTGGTTTTCTTTACTTTCTTCATTCTATTTATGATCATTTTTGTTCTCCAAATCACATAGAAGCTATAAACTTAATTTTATAAAGCAGACTTGAGAGGCTCACTTCATTTCTTGCTTGTATTGAGGTAATTAAAACAACAAAACCTATAAAATTTGGGACACGTGGGAGAGCAGTTGATAGCCACAGCATGCTTTCATTGTCTTGCCTGGTAGAGAATTGAATCATACTGTATTTGAGTTTTGTCAGAGAGGTGTTTGGAATTTGTCATGTTTCTTCCTTTGATGATTGCATTTTCATAGGGTGCAGCTTGAGTATGATATTTTTCATCCAACAGTACCATGTTCCAGTTGGTCTGTAAAAAAAGAACTGTCTTAGGATGTTTGGCTTAAAGGGACAGTTAAGACAGGCTCATGCAAAGACTGGTGTTAAATTTATATTAACCATGAAAATTATTTCAGTGGTAATATTATGTGTATAACAAAATACAGTACAAAAGTACGATGATGCCCTTGCTCAGAAGTATATACTGAGAAAAGAGACTGGGAAGAAAAGAGTATGATATTTCTACTCCAAAATGTCTTTGAGGTAGAACTGTAGTGGGCTAACATTAAACGATCTGGCAAATCAGCATTAATGTCCCTTATACTTCAGGTATCATTAATTGCCATTCACATGCAGTGGGTAACGCAGGTTAGATTATTTCTTTATGCATCCTTACTTATCTCTTAAAAAAAAAAAAACAAACAAAAAACCCCCCTCTCAAAACAACAACAAAAACCCAACCCCAAAACCAGCTAAGCAAAGGAAAAAATTCCAAAGCCAAACCCTAAGCCAGATAGGAGCTCGTGTGCAAAGTTATATAAGAAGTTCTACTCCTGTATCAGTAAATCACAGTTGGGTGTGTTATGTAGAATTTCAAGGACTAGGAGCTCATAGGAAGTAGTTTTTGTAGCTTAAAAATGTAGTTAAATCTGTACTTTAATCTCACACATCAGGCTTTCACAGCAGTCCTAGAGAGTTACAAATTTAATCAATTATTATGATTCATCATACTAATCGTATTTCATCATAAATTACTGTGATTGTTCATTATTTCAGCTGTAGTTTACATGGTTTTTTGGACTTCAGTGGAGATTAAATCACTTCCAGAATGTCAGTTGTCACCCCTTACTGTATTAATGATAAATTACATTTCAGAGCCATTACAGTGATTTGTTTGTACACTGGCTACTCCTTGCAGCATTGAAGTCTTGAGAAAATGTGAAAGTTCCCGTAGCCTAAATCAAAGCCAGATGTTTGCATCCTCGAGGGCTGTATTTGAATAGCTTAGACACAAGGCCAACACTTCTACATTCTCAGAAGCCATATAAGTATTTAGATACCATTAAAGTACTTAATGTATGTTTTGCAGTTATGCTGTTTCTGATAAAATTCAGAGTTTTTAGTAATTCAAAGGGTGTAGGTGAAAATTATCCCAGCAATTTATTTGTATTTGTAACACTATTAAATAACCCTGTTTTTAATTGCTGTAACAATATGCACCTTTACATACCAAGCGTGGCATTTATTTGGTTGATTTCTCAGCAAGGTGATCTTTAACTAAATTCTTTCCCATCTTCTTTTTTTGTTATCATAGCTCTTGAGTTAGTAACATCAACACAAGTTTAGAGTGAGATTTTTTGTTTTCCTTCAAGCTGAAATGTAGTAAGGATAATTTAATGTCTAGTTTAATGGAGGAATACTGTTTTGCAAGTAATTTTCATGTAGGACTGTGCATGGTGGCATCCTGAGAAATACTGAATTAAAAAAAAGGAAAGTATGTCACCCGAATGAATGCTATATTTAGTTTTATGTTATGTACTAAATGTCATTCATAGCCATGTCAATACAAGGTCTCAAAACAAGCTGCCATTCTCTCCCAGCTCGTGTGTGATAAACTTGTGGTTTGATTTTTTTTTTTTTTTAGTAATCCTCATTGGCCTTTTAAAAGAACAGAGAGAACAACATAATCAGATTGCAAAAAGCAAACACTTTGGAATCTATCCCTAAATATGGGCCAGATAATCCTTTCTGATTTTTGCCGTGGACAGGGCGATAATAAGAGCAAAACTATTAACTGACTGAAAATCTTCTGGCACTCAATCTGGCTTATCTGATGTTATCTTTTACTGCCTTCTGAATTTGTTCCCCTTTTTAATTTCTGTGCACTGGAATTAAAATTTGAGCTACAGGACTGGGGATAAAAGAGATGTGTTGCTAGTAAAAATTATGGTGTTGGCTTATGACATGAGAAATATATAGGAATTATCCAAATAACATTTTTCATAGTTTAATATTCTAACTGGCAAGTATTCTTGGAGGCAATGAAAAGAGTGTCTGAGTGCAAGTAAAGCAAGGTGACAGCATGACTGAGCTGGAACAGAAGAAATAGTCAATGAGGTAGGGTAGGGACTAGCCACGCAGAATGACTTTTTCCAAAAAGTAGTGAGAACTTCATAATTAAGACAGTCGGAAAAGGAGTTATCCTTGAATTTATTCTCAATTGAATAAACGCCCTATTTATAACTTGGAATCATAGAAGCACAGAATGGTTTGGAAAGGACCTTAAAGCTTGTGTAGTCCAAACACCTGCCATGGGCAGGGACACCTTCCACTAGACCAGGTTGCTCCAAGCCTGGTCCAGCCTGGCCTTGAACACTTCCAGCACATGTTTGCATGCTGTTCAATACCAGCATGATGAACAATAACTGTGCAATAAGACAAGATGTTATTTCCTAACAAATGTGAATAGCAGAGTTTAGATAGCTGACTCCCTCTTTTGTAGGTATTGGACAGAGTTTAAACAAAATTCTGAGGTAATTTTATTCAGTCCTGCTATTTCACATTGTATGTGAAATATGACAGTTTTGGAGTAATGTTTTAAGTATTAGGAAATGCTCATCTGCTGAAGAGGCTATGTTTCTATCAGGCTGTGGCTTGTAAGTACTCAGCTGTGGAATCACTAACATGTCAATGGTGTATTCCCCCAATTTTTTTTTTTTTTTGATTTTTTTTAATGCCTTTGGCTGTGAAGCGGAAAGTAACAATGGGTTCATAAGTCTCCCATGAATAATCAGCGCTTCTTGAATATAGTAGTAATGGTAATATTTTCTTGCCGTTTAACATCCCATGATATTTATCATTACTGAAAGTCTCACAAGAGTATCATTATTAATAAACAAGCTTCAGGAGAGTCTCACAAACTCTAGTCAGATTTTTAGACTTACAAATAATAAAAACATAAGCACTGGCTTCTTAGTGCATTTCATACTTAGAAACTAAAATTATTGTGACTTCTCTGAGTTTTTTAGTATGGGATCATGAAATTCCAGGAAAGCGCTGAAGGAGAAAATGTTGTTTCACACCTACTGCCTCCTGCCTTGACAATGAGAAGTGACAGCCTCTCTTTCACTGTAACGAGTTCCTGTTGTTGCTGGTGGCTTGGCAGCATGCTGAGCATGACCCATGCACTGGACTTTCTCCTTTGCATCCCTGCTGAAGGCCAAGCAGCCACAGAAGCAGTCACTGTACGCAGACTGCTTTGCTGACATTTTTCACAGGACAATTTGTGCATAATTTATAACCTATTTATATGAAGTACATGCTCAGGTCACTTTTCATGTCATTAGAGCTTTGAGAGTTAAAGACGGTCAATTCTTTCATAAAGGAGTTTTTCAGGAAAATACCAGAAATTCAAAACATAAATTCTTTTTTGGAAATGCGAATGCTGCAAAAAGTTTGGCCAGAAGGCAAAGTCTGTAGTTGTTTGATTCAAGCCTAAATCTTGCATAAGATTAAACTTCATGTTTAACTATATCATTCTAGATCCACTTTGAGGTATTGAAGGTGGAGTGTGAGAGGTGTTGATATTTAGGGAGCATCCTCTTGGCAGAATGCCTACTGCTATGTGGTTTCGATTCAGGCTCATGGGAGTTAAGAAAATAAGGAGAGGAGCAGGACACAGGGAGAAGGAAGAGAAAGCTTGTGTGTTCTTAGTATCTTTGCTCAGGAGCAGAGTGAGATGCCCTAAACTTTGAGGTACTGTAAATTACTGTTCTCTAATATTGCATACCAATTTGTTATTTCAGTATTATTTTTGGGTTTGTAAACTGGAGTTCAGAATACAGTCTAGTTTGTTTTGTTTAAAAAGGAATAAATAAAGCAGGAAACAGGGAAGTAAGAAAAGTAGTATGTGCTTGGGTACATGTGTGCACATTCCTGTGTCAAACAGTTGAGGAAGGTAATGGCATTAACTGATGACCTGAATGCCAAAATGATAACTGCTGCATTTCTTAAAAATTATGACTTTCAGAACTAATATAAATCATTAGTAATAAGTAGAGAAAAGTGGTTTAATTTGGAAGTACATTAAATGGAAGCCCTATGTGCCATTTAATTTGGTGTTCAAGACCTAAAGTACGAGTCCTGCAAGGTGCTGCTTTAGTAGGGAGGCTACTGTGCCTTTGAAGAGTCACTCTGATGTCTGTGGAACAGATTATACTTGAAGTCAGGTAAATCTGAAATTAATAAGATTATTGTAAGCTTTCCCATTCAGAAGATCTAGAAAAGGAAGCTAACATTTAAGAATCACTTCTGTAGGGCAAACCAACCAGTTTCTGAAGGTGCCGTGCAGACTTAGGATGACTTGCAGTCTGTGTAGAACTGGTAGCATCTGTGGTTATCACAAGGAAAATCTTCATCTGCTTGCTTGGTATGGTCAGTCAGTCTTCAGGTAGTCCAAATGGTTTTCTAGACTGGCTTTTACCTCTTCATTCTAACAGGCGTATTTCCCCTTAACTCCCCTTAGGAAAATATCAAAATTAAAAATTTGTACTTGTTAGTTACTGCTACAGAACGGTAATCAAGTTCAGCCGCTGTCAGCTTAACTTAAAAGATTCAGACTTTTTCCAGAAGGAAATGAGGACACACATAAGAAGTGTTCCTACAGTGTCCTGTGATCTTTTTCTCTTCTGGCTAATGAAATCTTTTGGTCTTGCTTTGTCCCAAGAAATGGCCTACTCAGATTCTCTGCTATAGTCTGTCATTAAAAGGTAAATGTTTGGTAGTTTTATTTCTATGTTACTTTTTTATGAAAACTGGACCTGCATGGTAACAGTGATGGGCAGGCAAAAAAACCCCGAAACAAAACAAAAAGCAAGCTAACGGAAAACATCCAGGCACTTGTCGCGTTTGTTTAGAGAAGAAAAATCACAGGTAAATCCCATTAAAACCTATATGTTTCATTATATATAGTCCAGATAACATGGGAAAAGTGCTTAACACATTGCTAGGAGAGGAGTGTAGAATCAGTCAATCACTTCTTCCTTCACAATAGTAGCAAGAAAAATTGCAGATAGAATCACAGGCTCTTCAAATAATTTGGGTTGGCATGGACATTTGGAGAACCCTTCCTTTAGCGATAAGATAGAGACATAGAGGTGGGATCCCACTCCTTATAACTAGACAGAAGGTCTCTGTTTCCTCTGTTCATCTGATGAAATAGTCTCGTTGTTCAGATGCTGATATCAGAGGAGAGGGGATTTTTGACATCTGCCAAATCTGCATCACTCATAATAAAACAATTCCAAGCAGCCTCTACTCCTTAATTCTTGATTCTCGGTGTAGCTTTGAGAGCCATGCTTGGTACAGTGCGGAGGATGGTGGGATTTAAAGACCTGGTATCAGACAGATTGGATGAGTCACTTATGGGGAGAGATTTATGGGCCTTGTAATTTTTTTGTGTTCTTGTTTTGTTCCTTTTTGTTTTAAGTTGGCCATAGGCAAAGATGTGTCTGTTAGTTTCAGACACCATTTGTAATGATCTGTGTTTTGTTCTGTTTAGACAAATTTGTATCATAGCAAGGGCAAGTTTTCTTACAAAAAGCTAATCAATAATCCTTGTACCTGATCTATTAGAAAATACCTGATTTCTTTAGGACTGGCTGTCTGATATATTTATGAGGAAGTAGATGATTATGAATGTAATGATAATTTTTCTATTAAAAATAGAAGCAATATGGTACCCTGGGAGATAAATTTCATACAACTTACATTTGATGCTACTTTATAGATAACAATTTTCAGCAATTGCTTACGGCTATGATTTTCAACCAGTGATTTTGAAGATTAACACAGAGGTTTAAAGATTAACACAGAGCACTGATAAATGCTGTGCTTTCTATGTTTGTACTTTCTTTTGGCTACTTTGTGATCATGGTTTTTACTCTAATTTACATGCTAATATGTTTTATCTGAAAAGACCTGTTGTCTTCATTCCACTTCTGACACTGAAACCTCCGGAGTTACTTCACTCTTACTTTTATTTGTTTACAGTGCGTTTCAAGAAAATAGATGTCTGGCTTTGGTCTACAATTATTCAAGATGCTTTCTGTTGTGATGCATTCTAGACGGCTTTCAATAGTTAAACTTTTTGAACAATGGTGTTAGGCTTTCTCTGCAGCTGCTGCAAGGAAAATACTCATATGGCATTGTCTTCCTTTCAGTTGCCTACCAGAGTAGATATATAAAGAAGCACCAGGTTGCAAAATGCTGAAATTGTGGTTTAAAGTGTCTTGTCTTGAACTGTATGCAGTATCTTGTTACTTTGAATGCAGCTTTCATAGCCTAAATCACATTATTTCTGAATAGCATAGCAGGAGACTTCAGCAAATACCTTTGTCCAGAGTAATAAATGTCTGACCCCTTTAAGGCTTTTTTGTATAACAGAAATGCAAATGGAGGATAAATATTTTTTTTTGATGTCTCTAAATTGTGTTGCATGTGTCTTGTATGTTTATTTAAAGCAAGACTAGCAGGAGCCATTTGCAGCAATTTTTGGCTTATTAACCCAGCAGTCAGGAGTACTACTGAGACAATACTGATGTGCCATTAAAGGGCTCAGAAGTTTCTAGACACTTCTTAAAATAACAGTTTTAAACTATTTAGCAAGAAAATTGTAGCAGATAAATAACAAGTTGAAAATCATAAAAGACCATACATAAACTGAAAAGCAAACACTACCAAGTGAATGAAGTTCAAATAAAAATAAATTGGGCTAAAAAAGGAAAAAACTAATGAGAAACATAGCAGGAATAAAGATGTGATTTAAACATTGCTGTATTAATAAATGAGACAGGAGATTAGAGGAAAGGATAGAAGCAGTGCTATGAGGAAATAAAATCCTAAGAATTTGTCTTAGAAATGGTTTTGATGATACAATATAATAAAGCAGTGGAGAAAATGATTCAGACACTGCTTCTGTCGACAATAACAAATGGGAGTAATACCATCAAATTAATGGAGTTACCTTGGACTAGCACAAGAGTGATGCAAACAGCATTTGGATTTTACTGATTCTGCTGATCTTGTTAGAAGCTGTTGTATAGCTGCTCCTGACATAGAGTTCTTGATCACCAGGGGTCTGATCCAGCTTTTTGGAAGAATTCTGCTTTCAACTTCCCTGGGAGATTTATTAGGCCTTAAACCTGCAGGAGCGCCAAGTGTTATGCAGATAATGCTTTTATCATTCAGGTTGTTCAGCCCTGCTGTGTATTATGTACTCCTCCTTGCCTATAATCAAGCAATATAATCAGGAGGAGAGCTACCTGTGCCTTGACTGCAAGATGTCTACAAAAACAGCAGCTCTGCCTTCATCTCTGATGGGGAGAAAACCTAATTTGAAGCAGAGAGAATGTTCCAGCCCCATAGTGGTAGCTACTTGGATGTAACTGCCTCATAGCAGGAGGTGGTCTGGGTCAGCTTAATAAAATACCTATATTTTCGGAAAGTTAATTTGAGGTTAAGATCAAAACAAGGAAATGGAATCAGTTAACATGTTGCAATTCTGGTCCCTGGCATGGGTCGCTAGGTAATGCGGAGGCATGCACAGGGCTAGTGACTGGCATCCCTCCCCAAACTCAAATTATTGTCACTTGGGATCGGTAGGAATCAAGAGCTGTTAAAAAAACAAAACAAAGGAAACCTTCCACCCCTCAAAAATTCCAAACCAAACAAACAAAAATCTAAGCCTGTTCTAGGTAGAAAACAAAAAAAAGGTTTAAATTAAAAGAAAAAAAATTATTTTTTTTTATCACACAGCTACAACAGGCACAAAATAGTGGGTGGTTCCTTTAATGAGGCCCACAAATAGAGGACAAAAAGAAACGAATTCCCTAATGAGCCTCCAGGTTGTAGTTAATAGCTTTGTTTGAGACGAAATGCCCTGGATCTCAGACTCCACTCCTATCTTCTATTTATGGGTCTTTTTTATAGCAGTCCCTTTGTTTGTCAAGATGGGGCAATAACAATCTATTTGTCTAGCCACAATAACTCTTTTATATCTCCTGTTGGTGAATAATGAGGCTTCTCTAATAACCTGCTTGTGCTATATAGCTACTGTTCTTTTTTGTTGGCATAAATTACTGGATACCAGCAGCAAAGGGTAGAAAATAACATTTGTAAATCAGAGCATGGGGCTGGAGTCAGGAAATGGTCTGCATTGGACAATTAATTTCAAAATAAGCAAGGACAGAAAGAAGTAGGGGACCAGTACTTATCCTGCCAGTCACTGAGGATCAGCAAAAAAAAAAAAAAAAGGCAAACAAGCTGCATTCAGTCCCCTAGAGTTCTACATCTGTGTACGAAAGTGCATCTGGACCGCCAAAGTGTACACTTCTCAAATTAAAGCCTTATGCAAAGCTTTATCTGATGATTTCGTTAGGCGTCCTGGCAGACGAATTTATGTTGAATTGGAAGACAGTATTTTTAGGTATATTCCATATAATAGAGAAGGCATGTAAGAAAGAGCAGCTGCTCTCATTAGAAGGCAAGCTTTACTTCTCAAAAATATTCCACAAAACTTCTTTTGTGTGAGTAACTGTTGATTTGTTGAAGCTGGAAGGCTTTGTAGATGTGTCATACTTCAATTTCAACTAGAAGATGTTTTGTTATTAGTATCGGAAACTCAGGTGTGTTTCACACAAAGTATGCTGATTATTTTTTTTAATAATTTTGATTTTCAGATTAATCTTTTTTTTTTTTAAAAAAGAATTCTGTAAGATCAACCACTTGACTGTCCAACTGCAGTAATTACCATAAATAATTGCTACAATAAAATCTAATACAGTTGTGAATTGTATATTTGAAAATGTTAAAGCCCCTCAAGCTCTTTCAAATAAAGCTATTTCTGTGTGCTCAAGGTTTAAAAATCCTTCAGAGATTATAAAAAAACCCCAGAAATAACCTCCATACCTTTAGAATTTAAACAAAATCTTTCCGTCTGAATTATTCTTTTTTCATATATATATATTACCCGTGCTATGACAATCCAATAGCTTGAGCGGCTTTCCACAGTTGTATCCTAATGCGTTGTTTTTTTAATGCAATACATTTAACCTACTTTTATCTCAGACTTAATTGAGAAGTAAAATCATTATTCTTTCATCTTTTCAACTTGAAGGGCTCTGTGGTTTACAGAGCCATGTGAATCTTCCATGATTTTTTTTTCTTAAGAAACTGCACTCAAAATCCTTTGAGAGAAAAAATATTCATGTCTATGAGTGTTTTCCATTCTGTATACTTTATTTGTTTCTGTAGATGGTAATGATCTAGAATTTTATTTTGTATGCTTCACATATTACATACTTTTATGTACTTTGTATGCATATGTGTATGTATACATAATACACATATTGGTGTAGTGCTAGCACAATACAAAACCATATAAAGACCTCATTCTTACTGTAAAAAAAGTCTTATGGCATCCCATGCTTACAAATGGTAGGCGTGTGGAAAGCGGAAATAGATCAGAAGCCATTGATATACAGTGACAATGGCTTATGACTTTAATTGTACCTATTAAACTGTAATCACTTTCCTCCCTTTGTTCCTCTATGCTTGCTGAAAAAAAGCATTGATTTGGTTTTTACAGATTATTCATTACAAATACATTCATAATATCCAGTATTTTCAGCTCCTTTTCAGTGTTGTTTTTTTTCTTCCTTTTGTATTTACTCTCTGCCTAGTCCTGTGTTTTTACAAATGTATGCTGTACATGCAGACTCAGGATGCTGTTAAGAGCCAGAGAACAAAAGTTGCATTTCAAACAGTCCATCTTGGACATCCTGTACATAATTACGCATGTTAACATTATGTCGATGCAGTTAATAAAGCAAAGCTGCAGATGAACGACAACAACAAAATAATAGCAGGCCAGTTAGGTAAGCCCTACTTTTTCTTTTCTCCTACTAATTAAACCAGAGTGGGAGACCAGCTTAATTTTTAGGCCCATATAAGACATACTGTTGAACCTGGGATATATCTGGGTTGTTGAAGAGAAGGTCAATGATTTGGTCTTGAAAGCAGAAGCAATTATAGTGCACTTCAGCTCTCCAGATGAGGTATTTTGTTTGCCTTGCAATGCCAGACAACAAACTGGTTTTTATAGGAAGATTTATCTATGTTCTGAAGCTGAAACAGAGCAGTTATTTAGCTTAATAGTCAAGGTTTGTATGTACCATTATTGAAACAACAGTTTAGGTCCCTCTTACAACAAGGTGTGCTAAAAGCATTACATTTCTCAGCCACAGCATTTGTATCATTAATTTATATTGTTCTCTGCCAAACTTTTTTTTCGTATCCTTTTTCACTTACTATTCCCAGGTCTTAATTTTAAAATCTTACTCCATACCAATCCACAAACAGCAAGCACATTCAAACTGCTACCCATCTTTGCTTATATTTGGTTTACAGATTAGACTAGAAAATAAAAATAAATTGAAAACCACTGCCAGGAATACAGTTTGTTAGTGCAGTGTGGGCCATACTGAGAAAAGGTTTTGACATACAAATCCTGTTTTCTTACTTAGTGTACCTGTAAACCATCATATAATAAAGCAGCCTTTAGACTGAGAGTCCTTGCAGCGTGACTTCGTGTGCTTGGATGACCATGGTGAAAAAAAGCTGCAGAAAGCCGCAGAGCAGTGAGCCTAAGTGGTTGGTTGAGGTCAGGGCTACGCTGCACAAGTGAGTAGACCATGCATGTGCGTGAAGCAACTGGGACCATCGAATGATTTCACTGTAATCTAATTTACCATCTTGGCTAAGCCCTTGTTTTAGATGTCTTTGTCTTGCAAGCTGCTACGTGGAAGAAGTGCTCTCAGAGGTTCACACTCAGTTCTTGTCTGATACCTTCAGTTAAAATTTGCCTGGTAGGTACGTTATTTCATCTAATTTTATATAGTATTTGGAGAGAATCTAGGGCTAGAAGAAGCCTCTTTCACAGTATGCTATACAGTCTGTATAGGAGTCTTTACATGTGTGGAAGTTTCAGATTTTATTCTGTTTCTGAACAAGTTTAAAGAAATAAGGTAAAAATGGTATCTTCACCTTTTGAGAGACTCTTAACAAAAATTACCAAAAGAGTTTACATCATTCATCCTCAGAACTTTCATGTTACTGCCAGCTGCATCATTCAAAATAAACAGTCACTTCCTTATTGTAGCTGATAGCTGTAATACCCTTATTATTTCATATCTTGCGCAGGAGGGATGCATACCTTCATTACCTAATTATTATTCTGAGTGTGATCAGTCACATCACCTTCCTGTAAGGTCAGAAAGAAAATGATGAAAACCAACAATGCTGGTGTATCTCCTCAGGTGACGTGTCTTTTTTGAAGGTGACGGAATTTTTGTGGTGATAGATTTAAATGCCTGTGTGGCCAAAAAATGCATGAAATGAATGCAGTAAGGTGCGGTAGTTATAACAGTGGAAACTTACAGAATATTCTGCTCTATTCTCTTTAGCTGCAGGGTTAGATAATAGAGGAGAGGAGCTCATTGCACAGTATGTTGATGTAGGAAGGAGTATTTCATGCCATCATGTCCCTTAAAATGGTCACCATTGTGCCAGTGGGCTTTGGAAGTTAATCCCTTGATTGCCACCACAGCCTACACTCGCTTTGCTTCTGCCTGCAGGGGGATTTTGATGTGTGTGAGCTGGATTCATTCCTAAGGTTGTTGGACTAGATTGTGTTGAAGTGGAGACCCTAATGGTTATTTAAGGGTCTGAACCAGTGACTGGTCATCTGGGCACCTTCACATCACACAGACGGAAGAGATCAGAGCTGAAGCAGAATCCACAGACCTTGTGTCCTAGGTTCATGTGGAGACATGAGAGCATGCTTTGAAATACTGATCTGTTCATCTGTTGAGCCAGGCTGTTTTCTAATATAGACACAGCCAACGCTGGCTGCTTCACACAGAGTACTTCAAATATGCTTTACATTTTGCAATATTGTTTGAAAGCAGAAAATGCTCCTTCATTTTTAGTATGATGGAGGTGAATGTTTTTTTTTATAAATGTATATATTTTTGTGTATATGTGGACACATTTAAGGTTTTTATGGAATGCACTTGATACTTCCATGATTTTTCAGAATTTTGAAAAGTGAGCTATAAATTTTGTATGTTCCTTATTTTAGATACCTAACCTGGGACATTAAGTGCTGCCTATTTCTTCTGTCGTGTTGATGCCTCTTGTAAAAAATGTGACCAAATAATGTATTTCATAGAATCGTAGAAACATAGGCTGGTTGGATTGGAAGGGACATTAAAGCTCATCCAGTTTCAGTTGCTCAAAGCCCCATCCAACCTGGCTTCCAGTATTCAAGAAGTGGGTATCCAAAAATAGAAGTAACCAGTGGCTGATGAATACTTTTCGGTGTAACTAATAAGAAAAAAAATATAATATGTTTAGAATTCATACTGGTTTAAGACACTTCATTTTGGTAAAGATAGAAGGATATAATGAAATATGATTAGAGTTTTAAAAGCTACTAATGATGCCTTTTTAATTGCTCAGCTTTCGAATTTGGATTTACTTAGGATGGGAAAAGATCAATTCAACAGTGCTGAGATTAATAATTGCCTAGCAACCAGTAAGTGAATATATCCAATACAGGGCAAACAAAGGGAGAACAAAACTCTTTCATTTCCATAGTTATAAAGTAGGTATGAATATATAAATATAGAACTAAATATATATGTGTGTTTATCTGTACACATAGACACATATTCTAGTGCTTCCAAATTGCTAACCTGAAAATCTGCGAAGCATAAAGGATTGAAATGGAAAGGTCAAACTGAGGTGTAAAGGGTGATGAAAATTGAGAATATTTAATCAGAAGTGATAATTCCATTTTTTTTTGTTTTTTTTAACCATCTTCCCATGAAGTGAAAGTAGAAACTGGAAAGGTAACTGTCAAGACCAGTAAGATTATATGTACCTGAATGCTCTCAGTGCATAGAGAGGAGAAGGAAGATGTTGTCTGTCTTGATAAGGTCAAAAAGATGTACTTGGCTGTTTATTTTAAAGGCTACACTTTGAACTCTGCTCCTGATTTGATTATGTACATGATTTTCTCTCCATGGAGAGCAGGGTATTGACAAGAGACAAGCTGCTGTGTGTCTGAGTTGTTTCCTAATCAGGGCTGTGTGGCATTTCCAGAGCCTTGGGAACCATGAATATTTTGAAGAAAGATCTAGGAAGAGCTAATTATCAAAAGCTCAGTGTAGGCTGAGTCAAATGAGAAATATATATCCATGTATTGGCATCTGATGGTCAGGGATATGTATAAGTGGAGACTACTAGCAGTCACTGGAAAAGCCTGCAGGAGCCCGGCTGACTTTTTGAGAGAAATCAGTGAAGTTTTGTCAAGGGATCTGCAAAACAGTAATTTCTAGCAAGAAATGTGAATATTTTACTTACTAAGAAATTTCAAGTGAATATATCACTGTCAATCTCCTGATCACCTTTGAAAGCAAAGGACAAGTTGCTGGAAATGATAATAGATTCCTGTCATGACTTGGTATCTCTCTGAAAGTTTTAATTGAACAAAACAACTTAATGGAGAGACAAGTTTAGCCTAAGTGCCTTGTACAGGAAGGCTCAGTTTAAGCTCTTATTATTTCCCTTTTCATAAACCTCTCTCACCCTGTAGATCTGAACAGGTGCAGAAATATAGGTTGATTCACATGTGTTAGCAAGTGGCAAATAATTGTATAAACACAGCTGACGTGAAATGACAGCTACAGTCAAATGAGTACGTGCAAGGAATGCCTAGGTATTTTTTTGCTAGCTTTGCTGAGCATGCAGAGAGAAAAGATGCTGTGGAAGGTTTTGTTGGTATGTATTAGGATGTCTTCATTAAAGGTGTCTATCAGCTATCTTCCTTCCAATGATGCAGGAAGCATCCCTACTGTTAGCTGAGGTTGGGTGCTGGAGATGGTGCACCTGTACTTTCAGCTGATCAATTTGGGACAGCACATCATCTTTTCCTTTGATGAAACAATGTCTTAAACTGGTGACAGCTTGCCCCAAATCCTTGCGGCAGTGTATGCATGAAGAATTTTCCACAGGTTGTAAAAATATTCGGAAGTGCATTACATAAACCATATTCCTCCTTTAATTACTTTTGATCCATTTTTTTACTAATAAAGATTTGAAATTACAGGAATAGTTAACCGTTCTCCCCTGTAGAGCCAGTTGGCATAGAAATGAACTGTCTGTGACTGATAAAAGAGAGAAGAGTTTACTTTTTAAGCTGTTTCCTGTTCCTGCTTGTATTTCATATTGTCAAACATCAGACGCTTAAAAAGTCTGTAACGAAGGAGGCTGAAATACAGTGACCTACTGCTCTTTCACATTCAAATGAATAAAATAGCTCATACTGTAGAACTTTAGAAAGGGAAGAGATTATAATCTTTTTAAGGCAGAAGGGGATTTATTATGGTAGAAATTAATCTCTGCAGACATTACTTTAGGGCTCCATTTTAACCCTGAAAGTAGTGACACACTTTTACAGTATTGTGCTATTACACTAAATCCAAAGGTTAAGGCACTAATTCATCTTCACTCAGGATTAATGTTTAGTCCAGTCCAGACTGGTATCAGTTCTTTGCTTAGAATAATCTGATTTTGTTTTCATAATACCATCTCAGGTTTTCAGAAATCAGCTGCTACATCTCCTCAGATTACAGGACTGGAAAAAGTTAAATCTTAAGAAATGCTTATACCTAGTTTACATGGGTATATTGCAGTTGTCCTCTACAAGCACAAGCCACAGCTTGTTTGAGAGCATACAGTCTCTTGATCCCAGAGGCTCTCAGTCAGAGAAGCAGCTACCTCTATTTTCATGAGATCTTTGATAAAATCATGAGTTTATTATTGTGAGATCCATGTTCTCCTTTAAGTTTTCCCATCCAATTCATATGCAGATATTTAGAGTTGATGGTATTAGTTTATCCATTTTCTAAACCTGTTTAAACAGCCTGCCGTAAATGTTCTAATTAAAAAGTTAGCTGAACCTTCTACCTGCGTAGTAGGCAGATCAGGCTAGAAAACAACGGAAGGATGTAGATGAGTTATTGGTGCCTAGAAACTTAAGTTTCCCTTTCAAATAAGAAGGGATACAAGTTAATTATTCAACTGTCTTTTTACCTTAGGAAAACAAATTGGCTGCCTCAACATTATACCTGAAAAACAGCTTGTAGTTTTCTTGGAAGAACTGCAGAGCTCATTTGTTCTCATGTTCCCATTTTGCATCTCTGCGCAGGTGTGTCTTCAATATGATTTATGGTTCTGCTTCTCAGTAGGGGTTCAGCTACGGAGAAATGGATTTGAACTTTAACACTGTACAGATAATTCTGTAAATCAGAAAACTGTTAAAGCTTGTTTTCTGAAAACTGATTTTAACGTGAAACTGCTGCTGATAGCAAGTACTTTCTCTGCCTTCCTCTGAAGTTCAGTTGCTCTTCTGGGCTTTCAGAACTGAAGCTCATTCTTACTATCCCCATACGAAATTTCTGTTGACTGGCTATTTTCAGGGCTGCTTATTCTTTGGTACCAGTTGGGGATTTCTTCTTTGCAACAATTTTTATTGTTATGAAAGGAAATAGCTATTAATTTTATTTCTTTAGAAAGAGCTTTTAAAATAAGCCATATGTAGCAATATAGGAAATTGAAGGAAAACATTGCTGCTTCTTTAGGTAAGAGTGATGGTCTACCACTTCCCATCAATGGTGAAACCAAGTGCTTGAACGACAAAACACCCGCTATATAGCATACCAGTATAGAGTGTGGCTCGCACCCTTAACTCATACTTTTGCACCTGTTTACTTGCAGATTTTGCCATGCCTTTTGTTTCAGTGACTCTCAGCATCTCCTTGGACTCCTGCAGTATCAGTATGTTTACCTCAGTGTCAGCTTCTGTAAATTTAACTGCGTCAATATGTGATGCATACTAAATGCATTCATATTTATATTTAACGTACATTATGTAAAAGAATAAAGAGGGTTAACCTTTTCCATGCACACCTTGTGTTTCATGGAGTATGCTCTATTCTTAAATTACAGAAGAAAATGTGCCCAAACACCTGAATCATCTTTCTTCTACCACTTCTTTCCTTCCAGTTCTGAAATCTTGTGACGTGTTTCTTTGTCATCAGTTCATTATCTCAACAGATGTTTCTTACAGTAAAACTTCTGCCAGAAACCACAACTTTTATCATTCTAGGTGTTAAAAGATGGTTGAGGGAAACTGTGTTCATGTCAGGCTAATGATTTTGTGTGTGGGAACTGAAATACTTCTCACACGCCTAATTCAGAGTGCCATCCCTTTGCTTTTGGCAGGTATTCCTATTCCAGTAGCTATAATGTTAGAGAGTAAAAATATTGGAGTAAACAATTCTTTTTCTTTTTTCCATTGACGAAAACTAGTGAGCTGCAAATTGATTTGCATATTGTAATGGTTGCTGGCTGGTTTATGTGAATTTACAACGAAGAGTAGTTGTGGTAGTATTAGTGTGTGCATGTGGTTGTGGATAGCACTTTCCTGTTTGCACAGCGCATCTTCTTTAGCCGTCTTATCACAAAAATTGTTTTCATAAACTGGATTTCTGTTCTTGACAAAGATTGATGGGCTAACTGTTACCATCATGGTGTGCTGCATTATTTATACACAGAAGTTGAGTTCCTTTTCTCAGGTTGTCCGTGCTGTCAAGTGAAGTGCTGTCAAGTGAAGTGCTGTCAAGTGCGATCAAGTACTGTGCTCTTCGGTCAAGAATCATGTAACATTTTGTGGTGTTTTATAAGATCAAAAAGTATGCTATGTAGAAGTATAAAGTTTGACAAGGAGTGGTTTTACAGTTTTTGCCCTCCTTTCCACCATTACTTGCTTGTGGAAAGAAAGAGTAGTTGTACATTCAATAGTTTGGCGAAAAGGAATGAGGCATAGGAGTGGTTATGTGAAGGTACGTCGTGGAGCATGATGGATGTACAGAGCAGTTCATCTATAGGGATGCTGAGGATGGACTGTTCCTTAGGGGCTGTAGTGACAGGACAAGGGGTAATGGTTTCAAACTTAAACAGGGGAAGTTTAGATTGGATATAAGGAGGAAGTTCTTTACTATAACGGTGGTGACACACTGGAATGGGTAGCCCAGGGAAGTTGTGAATGCTCCATCCCTGGTGGTGTTAAAGGCCAGGTTGGACAGAGCTTTGGGTGACGTGGTTTAGTGTGAAGTGTCCCTGCCCATGGCAGGGGGGTTGGAACTAGATGATCTTGAGGTCCTTTCCAACCCTAACTATTCTGTGATTCTATGATCTCCAAGTGCTTGTAATAAAAGAGGCCCAGGTTCACTGACTGAGTTATTCACTATGAACAAAAGCTTCTGTAGTCTTAAAAAAAAGCCTGATTGTTACTAGACTGATTACGAGACTTCCCATTTTATTTGATTTTTCCTATTTATTTTTTTTTTCTGAGTTTGGAAAAGTACATGGGGTTCCTAATTAGATTTTGAGTATGCAAGTGTTTTCAATGATGAACAATGCACTCAAATGGTTATTTGACTTAATAATGTTCTGAAGAAAATAAAGATGTGAGGAAAAATAAAAATAAAAAAATCCCCCAAATGTAGTATTCTCTAATCATGTAAGTTCTTTGTCTGCTCCTCAATACAGTATGGATTGAGGTAATGTGGATTACATTTCTACCTTAACTTTTCCATGTATGATTTAATGAAAAAAGGAGGAAATACATATGTGTGTATATATATATTTTATAAATATATGTAAAATAATATATATATGTGAAATAATATATATATATGCATATATATATATATGCATAACATAACTTCAAAATTCAAAGGGATCATGAGTTGTGCCACTCGTGGAAGGCAGCATGTGAGTGTACCCTTCGCTGATTCTGTTTCACAGATCCTTGCACCAGACCTCAGTAGCTTGATGCAATGAGATTTTGCTGTCCAGGATTTTCCTGAGAATGAAGTAAAGGCAGCAGTATTTGTAGTACCTATTTTATATACAGTCTTGAGGCATACTTTAATGTTTGGGTAGCCACACAATGAAAAGTGCAGGGTTAATCAGACATAGTAAAGAAGACCATGAAGTACTGTTTTTGTTTACATTTTCATTCTTACTGGACCCCTTTCAGAACATTATAATAAAATTGTAATATTAATTGGCCTTTGGTGGTATTTTTTAAATAATGGAGCTCCTCTTAGAGTGTTTGTCTAATTTATAGAAATTTGTCAAATTGCACAGTCTGTTGCACAAACACAGCCTGTCACAAACTACCACGATTGAAAGTGTGCAGCACAGAGCACCATTCTGTAAGAGTTACTATAAAAGCTGCAGTTCTTTCTTCAGGTTTATTTTACTATTCCATTCACCGTGACTCTAAGGTCAAATCCTGAAATTACTGTTGTGTTTAAAAGTTGTGTCTTAAGCAGCACAATATTCTGATGATAACAAATCCCTTAATCAGTTGTGTTAAGACAAAATGCACACATACAAGTTTCTCTTATTAGGAACAGAGCTTTTAAAAGAAAGCTCATCAAACTCACTAGAATGTGTAACAAATTAGACTTCAATATTTCAATGTGAATGGCTTCTTGAGAAGAACAAAATACAAATTGAGAGAAATATTGTCGATTCAAAGGTTTTTTGTTTTTTTTTTTTTTGTAATGCACAATTTCACAGACACTAAGCCATAAATAAGAGTGCTAGCATTTTAAGTGAGTTTTACTAACTTAAGTATGCAAATTTGCACAGCCTGATATCTAGTCATAAACGGAATTATTGCTCGCTTGTTTCTGCAGTTGCTTATTTCTCTGACTGCATCATACTTGCCATCATACTACAGTATTATTTTAACCATTGCTCAAGTTCAAAGTATAGATTTTCCCTCTTTAACTCTATCATTACATGAATGAAACAGGCTAGGGTGGGTTTTTTTGGATTTTTTTTCTCTTTGTTGTTGTTTGGGGCTTGGTTTTTATTTTTCGTTTTTTATCTTTTTTTTTTTTTTTTTTGCTAGAGCTTTTTGTGGGGTTTTTTGGGTTTGGTTTTGTTTTGTTTTTTGTTTTGGGGTTTTGCTTGTTTGGTTGTTTTTTTTGTTGTGTCCCATTTTCCTCAGAGGTATGCGGTAGTCATTTTATTTCTGTGATGCCATATAATGACAATTCAAAGTATACACCAGTGACTGGCAGTATAATTTGGACCAAGGGGGTGGGTCAAGAGGGCACTTAGTGCAGCTATTTGCTGAACATGGAAATAAATGATTACTGCTAAAGGACAGCATCTGCTTTATTAATCCCAAACTGTAGGTCAGGTCACTTTAATTCAGACTGAAAAAGCCAACATGATTTTTCAGACAAATGAAAATCACACAGTTTAGTTATAGTAGGAGATTTCAGTTTCTGGAAACATAATGGAAAACTGGGGATGGTTCTGCTTGTCAGTCAATACAAAACTTACAAATGAAATCAGTATTTTGGAATCATAAAATCACAGAATAATTAGAGTTGGAAAGAACCTTAAGATCACCTAGTTCCAGCCCCCCTGCCATGGGCAGGGACACCTCGCACTAAACCATGCCGCCCAAGGCTCTGTCTAGCCTGGCCTTGAACACTGCCAGGGATGGAGCATTCACAACTTCCCTGGGCTACCCATTCCAGTACGTCACCACCGTTATAGTAAAGAACTTCCTCCTCATATCCAGTCTAAACTTCCCCTGTTTAAGTTTGAACCTGTTAGCCCTTGTCCTGTCACTACAGTTCCTAATGAATAGTCCCTCCCCAGCATCCCTGTAGCCCCCCTTCAGATACTGGAAGACTGCTATGAGGTCTGTTTTGCCTTTTTATTTATTTTGCTTTTTCTTTCTTTTGTTGTGCAATTGAAATCAGAAGAACACTGAATGAGGAAACAGGTAAAAATGTCCATTTTCATTTTAATAATACCATATGGTTTTATGCAAAAAGTGTTCCTACTCCAGATGCTGTGTAATTTATAAAATTAATGTAGAGTATGGGAATGTGGTTGTCAGATCAGTAGTTAATGGTAGTAATTACACACTGGTAATGCTGGAGGCACGTTCAAGTTCTGACCATGTGAAGCAGCCCCGTGGAGCATCTTTCAGAGCTTGCCTGTTTCTGCTGTTGATCAACTTGATGCTAATTAACTGAGTAGGGTGAAATCACCGAAGAGCAATTGAAAGATGAGCAAAATCTGCTTGTTCAGGCAGGCTGATGTTACCCACTGTGCTATTGCCCTGTATTGCAATGAGTTTTGAAGCATGGCTAGTTCATAGCATAGTTTTGAAGTGAAAGCAAGGCTTTGTTTCTAACTGATTTGTTCTGATTCAGCAATCAAAATGAGTTATGAGAGACTTTCATATACTTCTTTGGAACATGGAGGAGAATGTCAAGGAGCACTGGAGGGACTGTGGCTAATCAAGTCCTTCAGTCTCCCTCCCTGCCATGGAGTTGGGTCACAAGTCATAGTGAAAGCTTCCCTCAGGCACTGTGTGAACATACAGCAGCTCCAGTTAAAGGGTTCCAGGTCAAATATCGTTGACTGGGTTAAAATAAAATTGCTTAAGAGACTTCAATGGCTTTACTTTGTACTGTCAAACTTCATCCTGGGATCACACAGGGTCTTTGTGTGAATGACATAAAGCCAACACAGAAGCACACTACTGACCTGAATGCCATGCTCTGTATTCAGCGGAAATAAGACTGTATGCCAGTGGCTGGTCTGGATCAGATCTGTGCCACTGAGTGATTTAAGAGTGTCTAAGTCTGAAGCACATGATGATGTAACCACAGCCACAGTTCTCTGCTTACAAACTATGTGATAAGTCAATAGCCTGAACTGAAACCACCATTCAGTTTTATCAGATCCTGGGGAAATACCTTTCCAAGTGTATATCCTGAATGATTTCAAATGAAAGAAAACAAAAAATTATTTTTTGTTAGGTTTTACTTTTCAAGTAAATAGGTGTCAGTGCATCTGAGAGTTTCACATTTTATGAATTAAAAGGCTAAGGGAAGATGATTACACAGAGGTTTGCTGTTAAATAAATGCAAAATGGAATTAGCCAAAAGGTATCCAAAAGACATAGAGCTCGTCATTCCTTTCTGTTCTTGGTTATCAGCCATTTGCCATACTTGTAGCTGTGGATAACTTTTTTGAGAGTTTTGTAAAGGAGTCTCTCTTTTTCTTTCACTCCATAGGGGATGCGTGTGACTCCAACCCATGCAAAAATGGTGGCATCTGTCTGTCAGGGCTGAATGATGACTTTTACTCATGCGAGTGTCCTGAAGGCTTCTCAGACCCCAATTGCTCTAACGTTGTGGAGGTTGGTAAGTGCAAACTTTAAATGCTGAAATAATTGTCTTGAGTATCCTGGTAGTCTGTGGCAGGCCAACCAGTGACTGTGTCTACAGCATTTCGTGTAGTGCTGTGGTCATTGCATTGTTCATTGTTGGTTTCTTAACCTTATCTCTGCATCATAGATACCTGTGTCATAATTAACAGTTAAACCAGTATCTGACAAGTATATCTGCAAAATATAATCACGCAGAAAAGTTCAGTGCTGTACTTCACAAAAAGAAAAGATCATAGTTGTGACTTAAAATTACCAACATTTCTCAAAGATCTGTGTAATTGGATATTTCTATATATCTTTCTACTAATCAGTGACCATTTAAACCTTGGTTTCTCACAATTGTATGCTGAGGTCCAGATTAAAGAGCAATTACTTAAACAAGTGAAATCGCAGAAACAGTATAGGAGAAACCAGAATAACGCATAGTAGTCACTTGTTTGAATTTTAAAACAAATATCCAGCTGGAGATTGCAATTATTCACTGTATGAGTACGTATAGGGCAAGTCAAATGTACTGAAGTTTTGTGATGTGCATTTGGCTCAGAGTAAATGTAAATATGAGTGGTAGTTTCAAAAGTTCAGATCAGGTCAAGCCTCCATCTTAAGAAAACTTAAAGGTAAAATCAAAATGCAAAGGAAAAGCTGACAGAGAGCTCATTGTGTCACAGGCCATCCCATTGTTTTCGATGAAGTAGAAGGCCTACAAGTTGACCAAGCTCTCACATTATCCCAAAGACAGCATAAAAGTATGTATGGTAAAGCAAAGCAATAAATAGACACTACTGCTGAAGTAGGTACATTTTCTATCTCTTCCTTGATGTTGTGGGAGTTAAATAGGAAGGTAAAAGATACAGAAAAGCACTGACTTAGAGAAGAGATGGCAGTGTCTTTTATTCTGTTCAATCAGGAAAATACACAAAAATTGGAGGTTCTGTGACAGTATGTCTTATCTGAAGGCTCTGCCTGCATTTCTTCTGTTGACAGCCGAAGTACTTGAAAGCACTATGACCCTCCAGGTATTTCATATCATACATCTGTGTCTGTGATTCATCAGCCTGGGTTACGCTGACAACCTTCAGTCTGTGACAGCTGAGTAGTACTCACACATTTTGTTTCTGCTGGCTGTACTGCAAGAGAACAACCTCAGACAGAGGGGCAATGCCAGTGGCCTTGCTGCTGCAGGTATCTCGTTGAAACTGTCACAGCTAGATCTGCATGCTCTTTGGTTTTTGATAAATAAATAATGGCTACACTGGCATAACCTGAAAACGCTGTTCTGGGGGCTAAGTATATTTCTTTGTCATAAGGTGGGCAGAACTAGTCCAGGAAGCTAAGGTTGGTTTGTTCTCCATTTTCCTTTTCTGAAGATGATGCTGCCATTGTTCTTGGAGTGAATGCTAAGTCTCCACAATGCAATTTTAAGGGACTTGGGATTAAATTTTGTTTCCTTGATGATAACTTTTCTGCAGACAAATGAACTATTACGAGTGACAGAATGCCCAACAATGTGAACTGTCTTTGTGCAGTCATTGTTTTCTGGCTGTAAAATGTCAGCAGCTGGTTATTATTCAACATCTGAGTTGCCCAAGAAACTGCTTGTTCTCTTGGTGCAGCCACCCAAGAAGCTGGAAGACACTGCCTCAAGATCCTGTTTTCCATCCCTTTCCCTACCATTTTTATGCATGGTTGAAGGGTCTGAATGATCCTACATCTATATGCAGTCCTTAAATGGAATAAACTGTGTACATATTTCACATTCATTAGTACCTCTGAAGTAATCCAGGTGCCTGGGAGACTTGCTGACATAGCTGCTAAGTTGTTTAGCATTATACAATTAATTACAATTATAATTGAATATTATATTATTATTTAATTCTACATTATGTTAGCTTTGTTATTCAGTGTCCCTGTCCTGGACATCTTGGTTCTATATAACCTTGAAGAGCTAAGTGTTACAAGTAGGTCTGTTACCACTTTTTTCTTTTTTTAAAAACCTTTATTTTTAATTGTGTTTTAAAAAACATGTAAACCATACATGCTTTATTTTTAAAATTGCAGTAGATTGTTAGTACCCTGAGGAGAGCTCCTTACATTGGATAATTTTTGTATGCATGCCGTTATCTTTGCCAAATATAAAATCAGAGATCTGTATGTTCTTTTCTGATTCTGATGAAATGAAGAGTTGCAGAACTTGTTCAACTTTTAATATATACCAGTCATTAAGAATTATTAGTAAGGTTCATGAGTTAATAACTCTTCTCTTTTGCTAAAAGTGGGGTGGTAGCTTTACAGACTGGCTTTCTTTTTCTGTTAGTTCCTTGGCTAATGTTGAGTAGTTTGAAGTTTTTGAAGAGACCAGACAACCTAATTTCTCGTAAACTTTAGACTTAAGAAATAAATGTTCTTAAAGTAATGCTCCGGTTTGCATTCCCATTTTATAGAATATAGTGTGCTCCTGGATTTTTATGCAGAAGGATGTGACTCAACAGTATGGAAACAGCTTACTAAAATAAAAACGCCAGAAAGAAGCTCATTCTTTAGCTGAAAAGGCAAATTGGTCTTTTATGAGATGATAATTTTGGCATCCTAGGAAATTCAGATTAGAAGACTTTGGACTTCTTAAGCAAAAACAATCAGAGGAAAACCTGGTGGTGTTCAGGTTAATGCAAGTTCTAAATGCAGTGCAGCTCCTGAGTAAAAGAAATTAAAAAATAAAAGGTGAATATTGAAACCCAGAGACAGATGGACATCACTGTTATTTCTTTCCCCTCTAAGTTATTTTCCTGATTTTTTTTCAAAACTTTATGTAAAGGGCTCATTAAGCAAAGCAAAATTCATTATCATTTGGAATTGCGTTTTTCTCCCCTTGTACGTTTTACTTGTATTTAAAATAATTAATTTGGGTGGGGTTTTTTGATATTATAAAGAGTTGCAGTTCATTAAACCCTTTTTCTTCAGTAATAAATATACTTATGTTCAAAAGTAGAAATGTGCCCAAATGTTTCTCTGGGTGAATTTAATCTTTCTAACTGGGAAACGTTGCTATTCATAGCTGAGACATTTTTCACTCTGTAACTCTTTGTGATCTGATGCATTTGTATGTTTATTGCCTTTTTATTTAAAATCTCTGTTAAGGTATTTGCTTAAGGGTGCAAGATCCCATTTTTGCTGTTCAGCACTCCATTCCAGATGCAAAATTCTCTGAAGTGTTTAAAACAGTGTGGAATAATGTGTCTGCTCCACTCTCTTAACAATTTTCTCTGTGCAGTTCCAGAATACTAAATGAACTTGTTAAGATTTTAAACTGGAATATATACAGCTAGCATTGTCTGAAGAAAATATACTTTGTTCTTAAACATGTTGGAGGCAGGGAACTGTTGGTAGAAGTGAGCACAACTCTTAGTCCAGAAGAAATGTGCTGGTATACACCACATGAGATGTTGATATTACTTTTCTCAGCACTGCCAGAATATAATTTTACCTGGGTAAGGGGAATAACTGTATGTTTTAGCTCTTAATTGTTTTGGTTTGTTGTTGGTTTAGGTTCTTTTTGTTTATTTATTGGTCTTTTTTTTCAATATAGATGTAATTACAGGAGCTTCCTAATAAGTTTATGGTTGAAAGTTTTTCCAATTAGGCCACTAAATAAATGCAGGTTTTATTGCAAGGAGTAAAGAAAACAGGGGAATTATCCTAGATAACCCAATAAAATGGGAATCAGAATTTCAAATACTGAAGTTCATTATTGAACTTCCATGAAAATTATCGGTGAAGATAGATAAGATGAAGAAAAACGTCCTTTCAGTTCTCAGAGAAACACTTCCATTTGATAACCCTTAGGTGTAAGTTAATGAGATATTGGGGTAATCTGGATAATGAATAAACTGAAATGTTGCTTCTATATCCCACCTCCAGCTGGCTCACAAAGAGCCATCTGAAGGGTGTCTCACCATCCTTACCTCATGTCAGGGTAAGGTCAGCTTTTTATTTGGATCTGTTGTTATTTAGCTGAACATACCTGAGCTGTATCAGCTCAGGTCAGCTGTTAGTAACCAGGCTGAAGGACACTGACTGGTTCCTCCCCTCTTCCTTCATTTACCTGATGAATTATCTGGGATCATTGTTCTGGGGGGCAAAAAGACACTGTGTGCTGTTTGCTTATCTTTACCTGCACATACAGCTGTTGGATCTTGGCACAACATGGGGAGAATTACAGCCATTCTGGTGTAGCACTAGCTGTTACTCAGGAGGGGTTTCACACCTTAGCTGTTTAATGGCAAGACAAGTTGGGTGCCATTTTTCTTTTCAATTTGGCCCCAGAATAGGTTATAAGAATTTAAGTGAAATGTTGCTTGTATGAAGCTGGGAGTTTTTCATGTTGTATTACAGGCGCACAGGTTTCTTAATTTAGTGATGATATAAAATGATTAATAATAATTAAGTCATATTTATGATATAAAATTAATGATTAAAATGATTAAGGCATGAGATTCCTTGCTAAATTACAGTTGCAGAATTAATATTTCAGATATATTACTTGAGCTGAACACCTGCCTGAGAATTGCCATTGTACCGTGAGTTATTATTGCCTATGTTAAAAGAGAAGATATTAATATTTTCAGCTGGTCTCTGGTTGTATCTGTAATATTAGAATACTAATTTGAGGTACAAACTCTCCTGTCATTTATACAATCTTCATTTTGAATTATGCACTGGACTGAGTCCACTGTAAACCAGGCAGTTCTGAAGTCTAGAAAAGCATATACAAAGGGTTTACTTGGACATGATCTTGACTTTGTCTCTGAAACAAGAAAGAGTGAAGTAGAATTCAAGCTACATGATTTGGAGAAGCCACACTTCAGCTTCCTAAGTATTTATGATGCTGTTCAGCTTCTACATCTCTTCATGCATGATTGGTGCAAATATGCATAGTTGCCCTCTCCTGCTCTATGCTTTTGACAAATATCTATTTCGGATATGCATGGATGTGTATAAGGTTTGTTTTTATCAAATATGTGTGTACAAGACGTGTATATAATTTTCTTTGTTGTCTGTACATACGTATAAAACTCTGATATCCTATGCTTAACTCCCTTCCTTCTTCCCTAACAGACTGATGGGGTGGACAGAATAGTCTGGAATTTTGCCATAGAAGCATTTTGTACATAGAGAATGGGGCACAAATGCTCCCGCTTGAAGTCTGCATGAAGATGCTTCACATACTGCATTTCATAGAATCATAGAATCATTGAAAAGTGAAAGGGGCCTTAGAGCTCATCTAATTCCGATCCTCTCGCCATGGGCTGGGACACCTTCCACTAGATCAGCTTGCTCCAAGCACTGTCCAACCTGGCCTTGAACATTTAATTTATGTACACCTCTTTTCTTCTCTCATCATGATGTGGATCCATCGGTGCATTCACAAAAACATACAGTGTAACACACAGCAGAGGGATGTGTAACTGTCATCTGGGTAATGCATTTCTTATTCCCTTTTACCCACCAAAAAAAAGTACAGGTTGCAGGTATTTATGCTGTGTAACATCCCTCGCTCCGGAAGATGGTATTAAGAGCAATGTGTGTGTTCCAGAAGGAAAGTCCAAGATACTAGATCTTAGACAGAAGTTCTTCCCTGTGAGGGTGGTGAGGCCCTGGCACAGGTTGCCCAAAGAAGCTGTGTCTGCCCCATCCCTGGCAGTGCTCAAGGCCAGATTGGATGGGGCTTGGAACAACCTGGTCTAGTGAAAGGTGTCTCTGCCTGTGGCAAGGGATTGGAACTGGATGAGCTTTAAATGTCCCTTCCAACACAAACCAGGCTGTGATTCTGTGATTCTGTGATCTGTATATGCCAATCTTTTCCCTAAGTTCCAGCCAGTATGTTTTGTAGGTCCTTATGACTTTTGAACAGCAACAACTATTTGGCTTCTGTTAACTGTGCTTTCTCAATAAGTCTTTGTAGCTGCAGATGTAGGAAAAACTAGAGAGGAATAGAAAGCTGCTGCTGTGGTAACTGCCTTAAAGTTAATTTTTCTTCTAAACTTACTTAAGAGAGTCTGGTGCCTTTTATGGTGTAAATAGAAACAGGACAGAAGCTGAGTTTCTCCTAATCCATGCAGGTATCTATCTAAGTTGAGTGATGCCTGTGTTGTGCTAACTGCTTCGCTCTTCAAGTTTAAATCTGGAAGGAAAAGAATTGGCAGCACAAAGTAGACAAAGCATTAGCCAGGACTGAATTGATTCTGTTAAATGAGAGTCTGTGACAAATCAGTAAGTCAGGTAGTGCCATAGTATCTTAGATATTTGCTGTTTTCTTCACTGTTTCAGATGATGCCTAGATTTTAACCTTAATTGTGTCACTGCCAATTCAGTAGCTGGGACTAGCCAAACTAACCAATTCTCAAATGTTAGGAATCCTACATGCAGATGTTTCTTACCTTCTAGTTTGATTTCACCAGAAAGAAGAGGCATGCATGTATTAAATTGGCCTATTTCAGCCAACTGCTGGTCAATAAGAAACAGAACATGAGCAGGTTTCTGAGCTCACAGCCCAGAATGCCAACCATATCCTGGGCTGCATCAAAAGACTGTGACCAGCAGGTCGAAGGAGGTGATCCTGCCCCTCGGCTTTCCTCTCGTGAGACCTCACTTGGAGTATTGTGTGCAGTTCTGGTGTCCTCAACATAAAAAGGACATGCAGCTGTTGGAACAAGTCCAGAGGAGGCCACAAGGATGATCAGAGGGCTGGAGCACCTCCCATATGAAGACAGGCTCAGAAAGGTGGGGCTGTTCAGCCTGGGGAAGAGAAGGCTACGTGGAGACCTCATAGCAGCCTTCCAGTATGTGAAGGGGGCCTATAAGGATGCTGGGGATGGACTCTTCATTAGGGACTGTAGTGATAGCACAAGGGGTAATTGGTTTAAACTTAAACAGGGAAAGTTCAGGTTAGATATCAGAAAGAAGTTCTTTACTGTGAGGATGGTGAGGCACTGGAAATACGTTGCCCAAAGAAGTGGTAAATGTCCATCCCTGGTGGTGTTCAAGGCCAGGCTGGACAGAGGGACAGAACTTTGGGCGACATGGGCTAGTGTAAGGTGTTGCTGCTGTTGTATTGGCAGGGGGTTTTGAATTAGATGATCATAAGGTCCTTTCCAACCTTAACTATTCTAAGATTCTGTGATTCTGTGATTCTATGAAATACTTGTATTTCTTGCTGAAACTCATAAGGATTAAAGTTGTAAGCTAAATTAGACTATGTTAGCTACTGAACTGGTCATGTGGCCTCTGGCAGCTTGACATATTGTCCCATTTCTTGAGAATTGGCAGAAGACGGACACTTCCTGATTGCACTAGGGAGGCCAAAGAAAGTGTCTGCAAAGTTACTGAGTTGCAACATCCAAATACTGTTTCCCATTGAGCATTTTGCATCGAGTGTCACCAGCTTTTTTCACCAAGATGTGGTTAAAGTACTTGGTTTTGACAGCATGTCAGATGGACAAAGACAGCGAAATGTTGATCCCAGAAATGGCGTGCCATGAGATGCAATGAAAGGTTAGTTCCAAAAAGAGGTGCACCTACGGAAAAGGTAATACATCATTAAAAATCTACCAGAACAGGAGAACTGAGATCTTTTATGTTCAGTTCTTCTTCAACATTATAGTAATAAATGCATTCATTAAAAAGTGGTTATTTCTTGTTTTAGTCACTTGTTGCAGTGCTTAGAGGTTTTAGAAGGGTGAAATGTTCAGTTCCAAGCTGTTTGTTGTGGTTTCAGCCCTGCCACGCAGCCCACTCACTCACCTCTCCCCCCCCCTTCCTCCCTCAGCTCCTGGAGGGATGGGGAGAAGAATAAAAAAGAATACAACCTCACAGGTTGAGATAAGAACAGTCCAGTAACTGAGGTATAACACAAACCACTACTGCTACCACCAATAATAATAATGATAAAGGAAGTAACAAGAGAAGAGACTACAATGGCTCACCACCGACCGATACCCAGTCCCACCCCAGCAGTGCTCTCCCCTTCGTGGAACTGCCCTCAGTTCCATCCTGTGCATGATGTGCTGTGGTATGGAATACCTCTTTGGCTAGTTTGGGTCAGGTGTCCTGTCTCTGCTTCCTC
>WYDI02026464.1:0-52512 GCA_009867235.2 Psittacus erithacus | reverse complement strand
GCAAACTTGCTGAGGGCGCACTCAATCCCACTGTCCATGTCACCAACAAAGATGTTGAACAAGACCGGTCCCAACACTGATCCCTGAAGGACACCACTCGTTACTGGTCTGCAGCTGGATATTGAGCCATTGACTGCAATTCTTTGTGTGTGGCCATCCAGTCAGTTCTTTATCCAGCGAGTGGTCCACCTATCAAATTGATGTCTCTCCAATTTAGAGACAAGGATGTCGTGTGAGACAGCATCGAACGCTTTGCAGAAATCCAGGTAGATGACACCAGCTGCTATACCCCTGTCCATCAGTTCCATAGCCCCATCATAGAAGGCCACCAAATTGGTCAGGCAGGATTTCCCCTTACTGAAGCCATGTTGGCTGTCACCAACCCATGGCAGGTGGTTGGAACTGGATGACCTTTAAGGTCATTTCCAAAACATTGTATGAACTGAAATCTAAACAGCTAGAGAAGGGAATTGAATGTGAGTCTTAGCAGGCCAGACACCTATATCTTTTTCTTTCTGCTTCTGAGTTAAGTGGAGACGCTGAAGTTTTCCCCAATGTACATGGTTTTCAAATGTGTAATGAAGAGAAAGTGTTTCAGGTTTGAATGCTGCATCTTGTTTAGAAGCTGTTCCTCTATGGAAAAAAATAAGCTGTCAATAGGTTTTTTAAATCTTTAGCTCGAACACTGTACTAAAATCATTTCTTATGGCCTTAGGCGAAAGGGGAATTGATCATAAGCAAATGCACCTTCTTGAGTAGGGTTATTTGCGGTGTAGACGCAGTCCTGTATTCCACCAATAGTCATTAGCCACAAGTGTTCCCTCATGCAAGTGGAACATCAGTCACTAGCATGTTACCTCTTCAGTTTGTGCTAAATAAATGATTGTGTTCTATTGAACTCCTCTACGTGGCCATAATTTCACAAGTAAAATTACCTATTTCAAGAAATGCTTTAGTTTTCCTTTTATATTTAAAAAAGAAACTGCTTTGCTATGTGGTTTGGCTTCAGTTATAAATTTACTGGTTAGGTAAACTTGACCCGGTGCATGCTTGGCTTGTAGTTTGGATCCACTGATAAGTATTTCAATGCTAATAATGGTTTTTGACTTTCATCCCGTTAAGAAAAAAGGGAAGTGTTAAGGCGGGTGAGAGCTTCCTGACAACTTTGGTAACTTCACTTCTCCTGGTAAACTGAACTTATGATTACTATTCATGTATAGGACTTATTGGGCATAGCTGTGTACATGTGTGCTTGTGGAAGGTCACAGAATAAACTGGAGACTCCTCTTGGACCTGGAGCTAAGTTTGTGTATATTCTGAATACATAAGCTCAGGCTATGAACACGTAGTTTGTTTGATTGAGCATCCATAGTGTCTTTTGTATGTTGATTTTACATTGGCATGGGAAAAATCAAACATTTGTTTCATGTGGTGAAAGTGTACATGCCTGTCTTTAATCGTGCTTTATACTTCTAGTGAGTGAGTTTGTGAAGCTAAAATACACACTAAGGTGAATTTTGCCCCTTTTGGGGAGTTCAGTTGACCATTTCCACATTGACTCTTGCACTAAGTTGCAATTCTGCATCTGTGACACCAATTTCTGTGGCTGTGGGTGGACTTCAGCCACAGGCTTGACTCCTGTAAGAAGCTGTTTGGGGCGACAATGAGTTTTTACAGCAGTTATATCTCTAGCAGGGATCAAAAGCAAACATGCCGTCCAGGCAAAGGCTAGCTGCAGTGTGAAAACTGGCTCCTTGGAATAGTAAAGTGATCTGCTCTTCTTTTTGAGCTCTGTAATACCTTTTAAAAAGGAATCAATTGGGCTAATTCTTACAATGCAAACTGCCTGAGGTTTTGGCAGGACTTGTGACTCAGTTTCTAGTTGTAGTTTGAATATTGCATGTGAACAGCTTCCCAGGATTGCAGTACTTTTTTCTTAGTAATTTTCCAGTCAACTTCATGAAAGCTGCAGCATCCATATATGAGTGAAGATCAAAGTGCTCTTATTCTAAAGATGTTTTGGTCCTGTGTTAGACCAAACTTACCCAGTCTGGAAGAACTCTCTATTGCCATGGTTTACCTTAACGTTTTTCATCAGCACTGGGGTAATGAGCTCTTTCATTGCAGCTGCTACTTGGAGATGCTGTTCCGTAGGTCCCTCTTTCTACTATACCTTCCCAACTTAGGAAGGCATTATGTAGTCTAGAATAACTTCTATTCTCAAGTGATTTCCACATAAGTATTTAAAACTCCTTTATTTTGCAGCAGTTGGTCCTGGACAAGCTCAGCTGCTGAGTCTTGCAGCAGAACAGTCTTATGTTTTTAGCTGTTTTAGCAAACATGAATATGGATTCAGTGAGTAAGCAAGTGCTCGTTTTAAAATAGCTGCAGTAAAAGGGTAGTAGAAAATTGAAGTGGTCAGTTTGAGGTGTCTGTACTGCTTATATTTGTTTTTCTTAGCTGTGCTGTTCTAGTAAGTAACTTGTGATGTGACATATGCAGGTTTAGCACAAACTTAAGTAGTGCTTGACCAGCCACTCTCACAGCAAGATGGCAATCTTTGTGTTTCACTGAACTGACTTTTGACAAAGGCACATAGGGACAAGACAAGGGAGAATGGATTTAAACTGACAGAGGGGGGATTGAGATGAGCTTGTAGGCAGAAGTTCTTCCCTGTGAGGGCACTGAGGTGCTGGCACAGGGTGCCCAGAGAAGCTGTGGCTGCCCCATGCCTGCCAGTGTCTGCCCTCTCTCTGCTTTTAGTCTTATGCCCTGCCGATGGAATAAACCCACCTCCTTCAGCCACTAATGCCTTGTGTGCTCTGTGCTTATGGCCGTTCTCTGGTCTATCTCTGCTTCCATGGATATGACTCTGCATTCCTTGCTGCCTGAGCTTTCCTTATACAACCTTCCTAGACAGCTGCAAGCTTAACTTAAAATTCTCAGCAGTGAACTGCTGCCTTTGAAATTAAGATCAACGTTTATTATTTAATATCTGTATGCAGTGTATCTTATGCTGTGGAAGTTTTAGCAGCATTGAGATAGTTTCTGCTGCCCAGGAGAGTGACCTTCCTTTCTGTAGTATTGATGGGGGTTAGTATGCAATCCTAATTCAATTCCTCCTTCTCTCCTATGAAAAGAAGATCAAAGATGAAACAGTCATCACACTTAATTCACCAAGGGTTATCCGTTGTTGTTTGCTTGCTTTTTCTTTGCTTCTTTTCTGTTCTTTTCTAAGGTTAAAGCTATTCCCCTCAGTGTCGTGCCCTTCAGTTATATACCTGCCTATGGTATATATAGCTCATACCGTAGCTGGTAACTGGCAGTCTTGAGATTTGTTGCTTTGGGCACTTGGGTTTCAAAACATCTAGCTACTATTTTCATAGGTGGGTGTGAGACGACTTGTGTGAAGTGTAGGATGTGAAAATAATGATATATTCATTCCTCTCCCTTAATGAAGGGTGTCTGTGGGAATAGGATAAATAAGCAGGAACGCTGAAAATTACTGTATTCCTGAACAGGCAGTGTGGGCTGCAGGGTGCTGTCTGCTGTGTTTGTGCTATGGTTAGCACAAAAATTGCTGATGTAATTTGGGTTTAACTGTGCAAATATTTCTTTACCTAATTAACATCACCCATGCAAATACACCCAAAGAACCTTTAGGTAAATGTAACACTTCTGAAATGTATATGATGTAGGTATTTTGGGCTGTTAAGGCATAGCAGGTTATGAAGTATCTGTGATACTCAACCTGCATTTTTGTAGGGAAAGAAACTTCATGTTTTGCTTAGCTTAGTTTGTAGTAACTGTGCTATCACAGTTACTCCCTTCCAGTCAGGGCCAGAGTTGCCTGTGTGCTTCAGTTCTTGCCTATGTTCTCTCCCAGCTGGCTATTAGTTCTCCTTCCTAATGTGCCTGCCCTCTCTCCCCCTGCCCCCCAAGTTCATTCGTATGCTTTTCACATAAACACTCGTCACTCCTGTGAGGGATGATTTTCTGCTGGGTTACAGAGCCTGTTTTCTTTTACGCACTGCAACAGATACCAAAACATCATTTGCAAGTCCAGTGGCGTCTCAGAAGACATTTTTTCCAGCACCAAATATCATCCAGAATGGAGATTTTTAACTAATTTTAGATAGTGGATTTTTAAGGGGCACCTCTGTCTTTGTTGACTCGTTGGCAAATGTTACATTTAATAGAAGTTCTTACTTTCTAATATGCACGTGCATATTATGCTCACATGTATGACTTCACATCCCATGGTACATATACCTTTGCACTGAATGTGTGTTCCTGCTGGATAGCCTTGCACGAAACTGCTTGTGTTGTTACTTAGGTGGGAAGACCTGAAGATCAGGATGCTGCAGGGCTTGGTTTTAATGATCCAGTTCAGAGCAGATCTCTTGATGAGTAATATCCTTGCATTGTCTTAACAGCCCCAAATCATCATCCAATAATAGATAATCCTGACTTAAAAATGAGATCATGAATGCCTGTAGTCATCACAGTTCTACTTGTAGATAAAGGAATGTCTAATCTCGCCATCTCATTGCATTTTGAACGTCGAAATAATTTCCTGCTTTGCTTCCTTTAATACTTTAACTTCTAAGCAGCAGGTCTTTCAATCCTGACCATACTAGTTCTGAGTTTGTGGTAGCCACACATCCCTGCTTCTCCTGCTGAAGGAGGATCCTGTCTTTCACAAGTCCTCTGTGATGGATGATTGTTCGTTCAGATATAAAAATATCAGTCTTCAAAGGTTAAAGATTAAATGGATGTTTCTACTTAGTCTTAGTAACTTGAATAAGTCCTGTACCATAGACAGGCACAGGGATTAGACAAGTCTTGATCTTTACTGAGCTGTGACCTTTGGTGGTTTGGGTGAAAATTACTGTTTTATTTTTAGGGTGGTAACAGTAGTAAAATGTCATCAGTACCGTGTTGCTTTAAGTTAAGCTTTGTATTAAATGCTGGCAAGCTGTGTTACATCATATCCAGATGTTAATGTAGTTGTTTGTGTTGTATTTGTCACTGCAGCATCGTGATCTTAAGTCATGGCTTCCTTCATTAGCATTTGGCAATAACTTGCTGCATTATTATATATTATTAGTTATATTGTAAGCGTGGCTAACTGTGATTATACAGTTGTGACAGTAGCAAAGCTAGAATAATGACAGGCACAATAACTTTTTAACAGCTGTTTGAAGAGTCACTGGATCCTACCTACTGGAATTCCAGGTTGGACAAGAGTTGGATAGCTTTGTTTTAGCTAATCTTTTCAGTTAATAACCCACTTATAACTAGATACTTCTGCCAGCTTCTGGCAGTATAGCTAGAGGCTCCTTTTTTCACTTAACAGTTCCTCTGCCCTTTAAAAGGTTTTGATAGCATTGTATCAAGACTAAGCAATATTTGAATCTCTTATTACTCACGTTGAACCAATGTCTAATAGGGTTTACAGGTCCATTAAAAGGCCAGAAATCAGAGGTTACAGTTAATTCTAGTCATAATCTTGGAAAACTTGATGAAATGGGAACATGTAAGAATTACTTTGCTATTTAATGCTTTAGATGTTTGAAAGCTGGGAGTTGTTAGTCAGATATAGTGTAAGTCATTATGGTACTTGTATTCCAGGGCCTTCTGAGACAACTGCTAAAGCAATTCAGTACCTGGAATCTTGGCAGTGAGCACACTTGAGTTTGTGTTTTAAGCTTCTGGTAGCCCAGTACCATGGTGATTTTCAAGTAATTGTTTATCTTGCTAGAAAGCCCCTCACCTTTCATAGAAAAGATCACTATATAAAATGAATGTATTCATATTTTTGTATGTTACTGGTGTTCCTTCACAGAACTCAATAATAATAACAAAAATTCCTGTATTGCAGATTTAATCCAGTGCACAAATGAGATGAATGTGAACATCCCCCAGTTGGCAGACAGTTTGTTTGAAAGAACTACCAACAGTAGCTGGGTAGTGGTCTTCAAATCTCTCATCACAACCCATCATCTAATGGTGTATGGAAATGAGGTAAGACCAAAAATGATATGTCTGGGAACAGTTATAGCACTTCATTTCTATAAATGTCAGCTAAATGCTTCCCACCAATGGTCTTTGTAAGAAAAACTTTATTTTTGCTTCTTTGTGTCTTAACCCTGCATGAACACAGGTCTCATTATATGTTAGCTATTTAATTTGTTTCTGCTTTAAATATAGTTTATAAGTTTAGAATCAGTGTCCTGAATGCTGAGGTACTTTTTTTTTCTTTCCTGTGGTGTTATTCTAATAATAAAAGAACCCCCAAACCCAACAGAAATGAACTTGGAATGGGATTCTGGAAGCTGAAGATGTGGAAGCTTTTTTAGGTTCATGCTCCAGCTAATCCAGATGGTATTCCCTCTAACTCATTTCTGAACTGATTTCCATCATCACCCTTTAGCCTTTTGCAATGAAGATGAATGTGTGCCTCTGAACTGGCTTTGAGTTTGAACACCAAAATAGCATCAAATACTGTAGAACAATTAAACAAAAGCCCAGTTTACACAAAAAGGAATGAGCTTGTTTTGTTCCACAACTGGAATTCCTCTGGGGCCTTATTTTTTCAAATGGAAAATGCAGCAGCTTGGAAGTTTCTGCATTTTAAAAAAAAACCCTAAAATTTTACTTTTTAAGGCTTCCTTAGAAGGTGTTTCTAAACCTTGCTTTTTATTGCAAGCGGTCAGTATAAGGTAAGCTATATGAATATTGGAATTAAGAGGGATAGCTTTACAAAATTACAAGTAGGATTTTGTAGAAGGAACCTAAACTGTTCATTTCAGGCTGCAGTGTTCTTATAGGTTGTGTACCTGCTTCCTCTGGCTGACTGGCTGGCTTGTGGTGGAGTTGTATATGTGGTTTCTCTTGCAGCTTAGCTGCAGGGTATGTCTTGATGAAAATCTATTCTTTGAAGCTAAGTAAGCCACAAGAGGGCAACCTTCTCATGTTGGCTTTAAGCATTGTCACTGGGATAATTGACACTTCCCGAAATAGTCTATATGCTTTTGGTGTACTTGCATTGTGAGTCATATACATTTTTAAAACTGATAACAATACACTTCACAGTAATTAAAGGTATTCCATAAGTCCACTGTCTGAAATACTTTGTATTTTAAGAATAAAACTGCCAAACAAATTTTGCTTGCTAAATGTGTTATAGAAGTAGTGAGGGTTAGATTGCCGCTCAGGATGAAGCTTTTCATGCATAGAAATAGTTCTTGATCAATGAACATGGAAATTGAGTGCTTATAGAATCGTTTAGGTTGGAAAAGATTTAAGATTGAGTCTAACTGTTAACCCAGCACTGCCAAGTCTACCACTAAACCATGTTCCCAAACTCCACATCTGCATGTCTTTTCAATACCTCCAGGGATGGTGACTCAACCCCTTCCCTGGGCAGCCTGTTCCAATGCTTGAAATGATGCAAATGTCTAGAAGTTCTTAGAGAATCTGTAAATCCCTTTGTAAAAAAACTGAAAAGCATTTGGGTCTGCAGCTTTTGCTGAGTTCTTTTACAGCAGAGCACTGAAGTGCTTTTATACTTCTCCAGTCTTTTTCCAGCATAACCTATGTATTTATGCCAACAAAAATAATTCAGTGGTATATGTTACACTAATCAGAACTATTTTTTTCCTCTGTCAAAATGTTATTGCAAGCGAATGTTCAGTTTATTTTTATAACAGCTCTCTATACAATGGTTCATATGACAGAGCTATTTTTCCTGCTAAATTAAGATGGTGGTGCCAGTGATCTGAAATGGCTTTGCAAGATGAAAATCACATCGTGAAACCTAATTCAGAATTAGGTGTAACGAATAAGATGAACTAACAGTGATACTGTGTTAATGCTTTGTATGGATTTTTATGTTTATGTAACGTTTAATTTATAAGCAAACTAACATTTATATCATCTTTTTTTCTTATTTAAGCTAAGTATCATTACACATGCATGCTGAGCGTTACCAATTGGCTGATGGGTAAAATGAAATCAACTGTTATAAACTTGAAGTCAGTGAAACAACTATGAGCATGTAAAATGAGAATGTATAAATGATAAGTAGCTTCATTTGAAAGTTCACCTGAGTTTTTGTAATAGCTTCCAGATTTGACATCAGTCTTAAAGTATAAAAGCTGAATTTCATAAGCTGGCTAAAAAGAGTTCCTAATGCTGTTACCTCAGTTCCAGCTCATGGGTAACATAGTAAAAGCATTCCAATTTTTCCTTTCATTCAGCGTTTTATCCAGTATCTGGCGTCCAGAAACACGTTGTTTAATCTGAGCAATTTCCTAGACAAGAGTGGATTGCAAGGTAAAGTGACTTTTTCATTACAAGTTGGTAGAGTGCTGGGAGGCAATAAATGCAACTTGGTACCTCTAGTGGGTCCTGTCATTTCAGAAGTAATTTTTCTGTCTGTTTTACCCCAAACAGTGTTTCTTAATTTCAGTGCTGTTGTGGCATGGCAGAAGCTGTCTGCTGGAGGAATTGGTTGTATCTTTCGGGAAAGGCTTTACCTATAATTGCTTCTAACTTTTTTAGCTAAACAAATCTGATTGTTCCTCTTATTTTTGAAGAGATTTCTCCATTTGAAGAGGTATATTTTGATTGGTAGCTTCAATTTCAACAAATGCATCATATGTATATTGGATACAGCATCAGTGAGACAAGAACTGTGTCTAAATGAAGAAATTAACTTTTTGGGAATTTGTTCACAGGCCATTCCATCTATCTTTGAGGCTACTTCTATGGGCATATAAGTTCTGGTTTAGATTTTTCAGGTGAAATACCCTTCCAAACTCTTAGCTGCATTTCCGTGCAGTTCTGATCATATGTAGAATTATAGAATGGTTTGGACTGGAAGGGACCTTAAAGCCCATCCAGTTCCAACCCACTGTAACAGACAGGGACACCTTCCACTAGAGCAGCTTGCTCCAAGCCCTGTCCAACCTGGCCTTGAACACTGCCAGGGATGGGGCAGCCACAGCTTCTCTGGGCACCCTGTGCCAGCGCCTCAGCACCTTCACAGGGAAGAATGTTGCTTTTGTCTTTGTCTGCTGAGGTGGTTTCTTGCCTTCTGCTTTACTTTTCCTGTAGCTACTTCTCATTTTTGCCACAAAACAGGCACACAGGGAGGTGGCCTGGGGACAAGTCTTTCTCAGTAATAACAAGGGTCTACAAATTGCTTCATTTTAGTGAGTCTTAACTTCCAAGGTCTCGGTATCATTTACAAACAGATTTCATTTCTTGGTCTTTATCCTTAGACTGACAGTGATCAACATATTTCCTATTGCTACTGTCTTAACATTGAAGAATTTTTGTCATGTCTTAATATTTCCCTCAATACCTTTTATGTATTTCTATTCAGTTGCAAATGAGAGAATGTTGTAGGGCTGATGTGAGCATTTTCATGAGTGCATGTAATTTATTTGATAGCAATTTCTATCATACTACATGGTAAAAATATTTTGTTTTGCTTTTGGAAGTAATTTCTTTGGAAGTAAAGTGTAAACTTATGCATTGGTCAGGTCTTCTAGATACTTCCATATTGTCTTACATGGTAAATATGATGTACACTGTTTTTCATAACAGACTGTATTACTGCCTGCTTTTGCATAGCTAATGAAGCTGTTTTGAGTTAATGTCTTGCACTTTCGGACTTAGGTTCTTGTTCTTTAATTGACTGAGTAAGTAATAAGCTTCTGGAACTTGTTTTTTAGGTTATAACATGTCAACGTTTATCAGGCGATATAGCAGGTATCTGAATGAAAAGGCAGTTTCCTATAGACAAGTGGCTTTTGACTTCACGAAAGTAAAAAGAGGGTAAGAGCTGTGTTTTGGTTTACTTCTTTTGAATTGCAGGACATAAGGCAAAACCTCAGAGTGGAAAATGCCACAGTTGGCTCCAACTTAGTAGACCAGTAACGTCTGCTTTTCGCAGTTCAGTGTCTCCCATGACACAAAAAGGCTCCATTGCTCAGTTACATATATTGCAAAAATACAGTTGTTGTGATTTGGCTTCTTTAAACATTAACAGTTTAAAGAAATGAAAAATGGTATGCATCAAACCAAGTAGAAGTTTAGATAAATCTTTCACAATGCATTGCAAAGTTACTTTGTCTTGCATGCAGTATAGGGAACTATGCAATTTACTTGTGTTTCTAGCTCTGGAATGTTTAAATGTTGTGGTTTAACCCCAGCCTGCAACTAAGTGCTACGCAGCAGCTCACTCTCTCTCCCTCCAGCCCGTTAGTGGGATGGGGAAGAGAATCAGGAAAAAGTCAGACCTGCAGGTTTTGATAAGAACCGTTTAATTACTGAAATAAAGTAAAATATAATCATAATTTTTTAAAGGAAAAAAAGGAATTAAATGCAGGAAACATAAGTGATGTGCAATACAATTGCTCACCAGCTGCTCACTGATACAAAGCCTGACTGGAGTAGTGATCTGCCCTTCCAGGTGACTCCCCCCAGTTTCTATACTGGGAGTGATGTGCTGTGGTATGGAATACCCCTTTGGCTAGTTTGGGTCAGGTGTCCTGTCTGTGCTACCTCCCTGCTTCTTGTTGCCCTCCTCAGTGGCAGTGCATGAGACTGAAAAGTCCTTGATCAGGGTAAGTGCTACTGAGCAACAACTAAAACACTGTGTGTTATCAGCATTATTCCTAGACTAAATCCAAAAGCCAGCACTGCACCAGCTACTAGAAAGAAAATTAAGTCTGTATATCCCTGCTGCAACCATGACATGAGTGTTCTGTGGAACGCCTTGCAATCCTTCCTGGTGTTTCTCTATTCATGTCCCAGAACATCCGTATAAAGTTCACAACCTTTGTAGATGTAGCGCAATTCATACTGTGTATAGGAATTAAAATTTTTCCTGGAAAGTGAGCTCCTTGAAGAGGAATTAGTTGTTTGAAACTAGGTACCTCTTTACATATAACATAGTGCAGAGCACCAGTAGTTGAGTTAATTGCATGTTACAGTCAATGATAGAACTAATCTGGAGATCTCCTTCATTCGGAAGGCTGTGGAGCTGAAGGTGGTTAAAAGTCTTACCATCTTTTTTCATTATCTCTGTATACAGTGCTTTTTAAAGTTTAAAACCCTAATTTTAGTTTTATGTTTGGGCATTCTTTATCATCTTTACACAGGTTAATTTATATGGAAGCTAAAAACTTAATTCTTAACCCACAAAAATCTCAACTTTAAACTGTTAAATTGTTTAAGTGCAGTAGTTGGCTGTCCAGTGATACCTTGCATTAGTGTTACAAAGGCATTTGGAACTGGTTGCGGGACAGTGTCCAAATCCCTTGTGCCTCCTTGCAAATAGGATGGAGTCCCTTTAGGTTTGAAGTATGATGGTAAAATAAAAGGGGAATGCTTGAGCTCCTTCTGCTCTTCCTGCTTTTGGAGATGGTTGGAGTCCTGACCACACAAACCACTTAGCGTTTTCCACGTATGTGATGAGTGTGTGGTCAGGTGGCTGCAGATATGCAATTGATGGTTACACAGTTGTTTTACAATCAGGTGTTTCAGGCCTTATGAGGTGAATTGTTTAGCCCACAGCATGTGCCTGTTGGTCCTTCTGCAAGCCAGCAGGAATCACTTGTGCTGGCAGCAGTCTGCCTTTTCCACACCTCAGTTTTCCTCAAGGGCTCTGCACCTGTGCCCTGCCACATGAAACTTGCTGCATTTGCTGTTAAGATGGAGTATACAGTGCAAGTAGGTTGGAAGCAGCGTGCTCCTCACTGCTTTCCAGCCTGGAGTACAGCCACAGCCTTTCTGTGCAGATGCGCTGCAGGATGTGCACTTGCAGGAAACATTTGGTTTGCTGTGTGCATGCTGATGAACTAACTGCAAGACAGGCTGATTTCCCTTACAGAAAACAGTTGTTTCTTGTCATTGAGGTGATTTCATCTCTTCCTCAGTTGTTGCTTTCCTTGGGGTATTTTTGGTATTCATTTGATGAGTTATTTCAGATACGCAGCCAGTCTTAGTCTATTAAATCTGAATAATAAAATAACCAAATACTCCTAATCAGCCATTAAAAGGAAGTGATGTGTAGTCTGTAAACTTTCTGTTCTTGAAAAACATTGCCATATTTGTTTAGTCTTTCTGACTGCTTTTAGTTGCAAAGAAAGTCATTCAAACTGACACAAAATAACCATCAGATGATTGGAAAAAGCATAGGTAAAAATGAGCTTCAGAAATAACCTTCAGAGAATTGTTTTATGTTTACCTGGTGCATCATAGCTCTGCTCTCTCTAGATATATTTCTGAGCACTGTCAGTTTAATTTCCTCTGAATAAAAACTCATCTTGGATTCATATTTTGGCCAAACAAGTTGTTGCTTTTGTGCACTGCAGTTATTACAGTTGTATTGGCTAGACAGCATTCCTGAACACCAGAATGCCTGCTTTGAATGGCAATGATTTAAATGTTCTCTGATGACCTATTTTATTTTCTACATTGTTTCTCACTAACAATTGACTTCGAAATTCAGGTGAAGAATGTTCTTTTGTGTTGTCCAACAGGGCTGATGGGGTGATGAGAACGATGAGCACAGAAAAACTCCTAAAAACTGTACCAATTATACAAAATCAAATGGATGCACTTCTTGACTTCAATGTAAGTTTAGCAGTATATGCACATGTCTAATGTATATTACTGGCTTTGTACAGACATGCAGAAGCTTGTGAAATAGGTCAAGACTAAAGGTTTTGAACATGCTTCCATGTTATCTGCACAGCTTAAAGAGCACTAAATGTTTTCTTCATTTGTATACTTCCAAGAAGTCAGAAGAAAACAAGTATGTGCTCACTGGAAAGAATGCCTCATGCTAAGTTAGTGTTTGTTGTGTATTCTTACTATGTAAGAATTGTTTGTTCATTTAAAAGTTGGTTATTTCTGCCCTATGTCTTCTAGTTAGTTAACATTAGTTAATAAAAATGTGCCCAAATGATTTGATTTGATCCTGTGTTGATGTGCTGTGCTGCTACTTTCCACTAATAGCCCATGAGATGAATGGAAAGCACGCCTTGGGATAGAGAATTGGAGTTCAACTAGAAGTTTTCCAATAAGAGATCAATCCAGTTAAATTAACTTTGTTTTCTGATCTTCCTAGGTCAATAGCAATGAACTTACAAACGGTGTAATTAATGCTGCCTTCATGCTCCTCTTCAAAGATGCTATTAGACTGTTTGCAGCATATAACGAAGGGATTATTAACCTCTTAGGTAAATATAACTGTTTTCTGCAACATTAAACTCTGGGGAGGATGCTCAGTAAACAGTTGCAAAGAGCTGTAATTCTGAGACGTTGAAATAGTGGTATTGTGAAACATCAAAATAAATCTGAATTGGAAATAACACCAATATTTCCAAGTCTTTTTCTGTCCAGTTGCATTTTCCATTGCACCGTCCACAGGGATGGGTAAACTTCTGAAAGTGAAGCCAAGTCATGATTTTCTTCACTTTCACTGCTTTATTGTGGGTTTACTGTTCCTTTTTTTTGGTTGTCTCATTGAAGTGCATGCAAACCTGAATCATGATATTGATGGGCTCTTTTTCCTTTAAGACACAAGATCCAGTTTTGTTTCTTTTTGAGTGGAATAGCTATGGTCAGTTACCAATTTGCAGTCACACCATCTTTGACTAGCTTGGCTGCTGAAATTTTAGTATTGCTAGGCTTTAATGATTGGTTGGTTTATGTTTTTAGAGCATATCTTCTGTTTTAAGGGGAATTACAAATTCAGGGTTCAGGCCCTTTGGCTTGCACACACTGGAGACGCAGGGGAGCCTAAACTTGAAAGTAATCTGTTGGTTTTCTTGGTTTGGTTGTATTCTGTGATTGGATCAGGCTGCCTGGTTGCTGGTATTACCCAGTGCTTGCAAAATGGAAAGCAAAGTCCAGAATTAGTCAGTAAGGACAGTCTGAAGCCCTTGTCTACTTCTCTTCCCTAAGAATTAGCATACAGTTGCTTTCGTTCACATTTGGGAGTGAAACTTAACAGAAACAGGCCTTGAAGGTGCTAATTCAAGAAGAGTGGGACCTTCTTGCTTTCAGTTTTGTAATCAATTGCACCTCGTTGTAGACAACATCATAACAAGAGGCATCAGTCTGGCAGAAAACATCCAAATCTTGCCTGATATGCGGCCACTGGAACAGAGTAGGTGTCTGACTGCCAGATTGTAAAATTGCCTTATTTCAACCAAGGTGATGAATTTACATGTGCTGGGGTGACCTATTCTTAAATTTGATTGTCCTCTTCAGGGTGGTTGTGCTTGTGTGAGATCTAGTACCTGCAAGGTAAGGTGTTTGCATGCATGTGAGCATTAGCTTGTGCTCGATGGCTCCTTCTGTCACTTGGTGCAAGTTAGGCATAGTGACCTTTGCAGTTAACATAATAAAACAGATCTGCAGGCTGTTTTCACTTTGTCTTGGTTTATATGCTTTGACTTCGCATATCCTTTGCAGAATGCTTGGTTTCTTATTTAATGCAAGTATTCTCACTCTTTGTAGAAAAATACTTTGATATGAAAAAGAACCAGTGCAAAGAAGGCCTTGATATATATAAGAAGTTCCTCACTAGAATGACACGGATCTCAGAGTTCCTTAAAGTTGCAGAGGTAAATGTCAGTTAGCCAATATTTAAGTCAATATATAAAAGCCAATATCATGCCTTGTATTTGGAATAGCTTATAATGCTCATTTTCTCATAAAGCAGATATTTTTTCCTTCCAGCCTAATTGCAGTTCCATCAGGGGCCACCTCATCAGCCTCTACCCTGGTGATTAGTTCATTTGAGGGCTGTATTGAAAACCTGAGTGCAAAATAATTACTGTTTTATTTGATGGAGATATATAAATATGCATTTTAAAATGTCCTTGGCTGCATAATAATTGTGAGCTTTCTTTGAAGAATAGCTTTGCTTTGAAGGAAGTCACATCATGTTGATTTGCTGCTTTTTATGATTCTACCTGTATTCTAGTTGAAAACCTGCAATTCTGCCGTAGGTTTTAGATGGAATAAGAAATAGAGGGAAGTAAATGAACATGTGAGTGTGCTTTTAAAGATTTCTTGGCTACAGGTGTCTTCACAGGGGGAAAAGCAGTTGCCTTGCAAAATATTGTATTGTAGTTTCTTTTTTTACTGTAGTTACTCTGTTGCGTTCTGCTTTCTGAAGCATTGCTGAATTGTTATAGTAGTAGTATGGAATTCCTCAGCTGAAATGTGCTTCTGTTCTTGTTTTGCTTTCCTTCATTATTCATATATCTCTTAACAAAAAATCAAGCCATAGAGCTTGGCTCAGGGTCTGTCCTGACACAGTATCTCTGCCAGAGATACTATCTTCAGTTGAGAGCATTAATCTTTCTATTGTAACAATATATCCTGTTGCAGAACATCTTAAGTTTGATCTGCATTTTAGAAAACAGCTGCTTCATAGAGCTTTGAAGGTGCTTTGTTTTGGCAGATACATGCTCTGGATCAGTAGGTCTGAGAGTTTACCATTAAAATTGTGGGATAGGCAAACTTCTCTAGCCTTAGACCTCTGAAACACTTGATTCTTACTGTTCTATTTTAAGATGGTATCTGTTAAAATCTGTAACATGCCTACTTCAAATGCATATACATATAACAGCAGAATTTGTTATTACCGACTCTTACAGAGTTCAGATTGTGGAGATTTAAAATGTGTATGGACAGCTTTGTGCCTTTTACATCATCTTAATGTTGTTTGATTTTTAAGCATCTCTGCCTTTAACAGAAGCAAACCGGTTCATTTTGCTTATTTGTTTTATTACAGCAAGTCGGAATTGACAGAGGAGACATACCAGATCTCTCACAGGTAGGTAAACCTATTATGCTTGCCAGTGCGTGTCTGTCTGGGGTTGCATAATCAGAAGAACTTGGCATTGTGGTTTGGCACTTATGCTTTTTTATGTGTGTTGTCACCAAGTTATTTCCAAGTTTGTGATTAAATCCAAACCCTGTCAGAGCCTGGCTTTTATATGCAGTGATCTACTGTAAAATATTCTAGATCATTTCTGTCATAGTCTGAGTTTTAAGACAACCTTATTTCTGTTGTGCTTGAAGACATAATTAATGAGTTTACATAATGAAGCTTTTTCATGATATTAGGAAGCTGTGGTTTTTAGCAAGCTTGCTTTTGGTTAAATGCCCACTTAAATCACTGTGAAGACTTGCAGAGTGTGTACATTGAAATGACTTCAGGTACAATTTCCTTTAGTGCCTCTTGAAATACTGACTCCTTCCGATTGTCTGCTTCTGCTTCCCAGCTGTTGATTTTAACATCTCTTGACATATTTCAATACCTACTGGTGAGTCATTATGACAGAGTAATGTAGTGAGGGGTGTACATCACCTGGTATTTTAAGTAATTAAATATGTGCAGGATGCCAAGATGTGGTATAAGTATCCTGAGCCACTGTACCAATCACCCCACAGCTGCATTCTCTCAGAGTCTTTTAACTACTGATTTTCTTTGCCTTAGATTCTTCAAGTCTGTTCTTGAATGTCTCTCTTTGCAGGCACCGAGTAGCCTTCTTGATGCTTTGGAACAACATTTAGCTTCTCTAGAAGGGAAGAAAATCAAAGATTGCACAGCTGCAATCAGGTGCTTATGCCCTTGTCCTTTTAAACATCGATTTGAATGTTAAATCCATTATAAACTAAGGTTTGTTCAGGCTATATTGAAGACATCGTATTAGCAATGATAGAAAAGCAAGTTGTTATATCTTTTGCTGAGTAGCTTCTTCCAGGTTAACAGAACTAGAATCTGAGGAACCGCAATCACTTGCTGTAGAATCCGTCGTGTAGTAGTTATACTTTTAACATCTAATCTTAAAGTTCTGGGGAGAAACTAAGTTCTTTGTCCATTTGCTGCCTGCAATTGTTAATTTTATGTTAATAATTAATTGTGCCATACCTTACAGAGAGTAGACTCTTAATATCTTAACTTTAATCCCTTTTCTGTCAAGAGCAAGAAAATGCTTCCAGCAGTCCTTACATTAAGAATGGATTTTTAAAGTAATTGGGGATTAAAGCCACAGTGCATGCAGTAAAAGGTACTCACTGATTTTGGGTGCTTGCTGAAACACAAAGTGCAATCTAGAGGAGCCTTCCAGGCAACTTCATTGTTTAAATTTTAAAAAGCTTAATATTGGGGGGGAAGACCTGCAAAATGAAAAAGCATTTCTTTAATGCATGTTCAAAAAGTAAGGCAGTGATATTTTATGCGTTCTCTTTATGGCAGTGGCAATATTAGGGCTTAGCCCCATTTTGTCAGCTACTTGTCAGAATATTTGCTTTCTTCTGTAAGATTAGTTTGTTTTAAAAGTTCTTTCAGATCTTTTTGCACACTCTTAAACGTGATGATAGATTGCAAACTTTTCCTCTGGGCTATGCTAGGTGTATTCATAGTCCCTTAACTAAACCTGTTTGAATTAGCAACAGTTTGAATTGGGGCCCAGATTATCGGATGTTCCCATGTATCTGTAAATAATGCCATCTTAGGCAAACAGAAAAAGAGCAAGGGCTTCAAACATGATTCTGTGACACAGTTTGGAGGGGAAATATTTAAGGGGGAAAATCCCCAATCCAGTGTGTAAGAGTAGATAGCATGATTTCTAGGCATTTTCATTTTGCAGTTCATATGCTGTATTTTATTTAAACTTACCACTTCATATTGTGTGTGCAAGATATAACCAGTGTTATAAGGAGTTAAGGAGGAGACTGGGTGGATACCAGCAAGGAGTTCTCTAGGTGTTCCTGTCACGTGTCTACTAACAGCCAGCTTTTCTCCTGTCCAATTACTTTAGGGCTATCACCCTTTTCGATGCAGTGTCTTCGCTTGCAAACACGGACCTGTTCCTTACAAAAGTAGATGAAAGGGAAAAACAAGCTGCATTAGAGGAAGAACAGGCTCGCTTAAAAGCTTTAAAGGTAAGCTTACAGAGTTTTAAATTGAAAATGCTTTACCTGTGTTTTTGTTAATAGCTTGATGGGATTTTAAAGGAGCAAAGGGTAAAAACAGAGTTGCTAATACTGAATATGTACTGTTGGCAAGTGCTGGAAGTACAGTCTTATGTGCATACAGCATACAGTTTGTGGCGGGGGGTGTTGCTGAAGTAGTTTCTGAAGGACTGGTGGCACCACTGACTTGTAATTGTAAGTAGCTATCACTAGTGTGTGGGATAAATAGAAAGCTTTACTCACCTCCAAAGTCAGATACACAAATGCTGTTTGTGGATTTCTTATGCCAGCTCACTTTCCCAACAGGAGCAACGTCTAAAAGAACTTGCAAAGAAACCTCATACCTTTTTAACAACTGCAGCTTCTCCTGTGTCGACTGCGGCAGGAAGCGTAATGACCACACCAGCCATTGATGTTTTTTCTACCCCTAGCTCTTCAAACAGGTATGCTTAATGGTGTTGCTTCCCTGTGGGTTGCACTGCAGCTAGTGGTTCCTCTATATTTCTGCTGCAGAATGTACATTGGTTGGGTATAGATACATTAGTGATGTGGTATCTTACAGTGTTGAACCTTACACGTTCCTCTGGGAAAAGCCAAATAGAAGTTCAGTTTGGGAGATCAAAAATGATACTGAATTTCATGTTGCAGTTCTAGGTCTTTGAAAGTAGAGTGGTAACAAATGTTCGTGGTAGATTGTCAGAGAAAGGAAACCCTGAAACAGGGTTTGAAAAGAAGAGAGGCAGGTTTTGCAGTCTTAAGTTCTATCTGGAACATCTCTGTCTGCAAGGACTTGCAAAGATAGTGCAAGAGTGCTCGCTGTACGCTAATCCTCGTCTTTAACTAGCAGGAACTGTTGGTATGAGTAAGGGTGTGATCTTCATTGTATAAAATGCCTGTCAAATCAGGCAGTTGCAGAAGGTACAGTGCTTTTATCAGTACAGAAGGAAATAGTTCTCTGAAGGCATACTTTTGCTTTGAGTGTGATCCTAAACCTGAATAGTTGCTTGGTTGCTCTGTTAGAGCTCACATAAAAAACTGTTGTTCTTTTAAGGTAGTCAGCACTGTGACAGCCTTCTTTCCCCAATTCAAAGCTACTATAGGAAATTACTTGACACCGATACATGGAAAATAGCTGAATCACATATAAGGAGCTAGAGAATCTGTCAGTAACTGAAAGACTTCCTTGCAAAAAGATTTTCTTTCAAATTGCTTTTTAAATGCCAGAAATCCTTGAAACGGGTGTATGCTTTGAACTAGTAACTTGAGTATCTGATCTTGCTTCTTAAGAGGTCTGAAACATGGAAACATCTGATCAAGCTTCTTCAAACAGCCAGAAATGCTAGATAGTGAAGACAAGAGTGTTTTCTTCTGAAAGAACAAATGCTAGTTTGTCTTCATGTTTGAATTCAGTTGCTGGCAGCATGACTGCTATGAGCAAAGAGCAGATTTTATAGCAAGAGCTGCCATGCAGGGGATATGCTGGGTCATGAGTTCAGTTGCTTGCTGTTAGATGTAATGTGTCCAATTAATCCCTATTATTAACTTGAACAAGCTTTACCTTGAAAATGATCTTGGTTCTGCTGCTCATGTTACAGGGCTGTGCCAGACCATGCTACTTTTTACTAGAAACAGTAGTGGCAAAATGTTTTTTCAGTTGCTGTGGAAATGAAATAGTAAAAAACTGAATGATACAAGTGATTGGGTCAGCAAGAGAATATAGAGAAGTGTAGGATGTCGTTACTAGCCTTTAAACCCTAGTGCCACTCTCATTTTCAGAGGTGCTTGGATGCCACGGTAACTTAGCTCCTGTACACACTAGCAGCTTTATGTGCACATTTTGGTTCATTTTGTGTGATGAAAAGTTCTGGGTGAACACCCGTACTCATTTTTATCCTTTTTTGCTTCTTCCAAGACAAATCTAGAGGATGAATTTTACTGTTCCTGTTTGGCTCTTGAAGTCATTACAGCAGTTGTATAAAGACTTCACTCTTCATTTCCATGTGGTGTTCTTACATATCAGTTTGGTCTAAAATGTGCACCTAAATGAGTTGTCACTCACATGACTCTCTGTGATCAAGTGCTTCAAAGTATCTTTTATTTTGCCTTCCCCAAAGTTCCTTAATAGATGTAAACCAGTTTCTCACCAGTGGTTGACAGTAGAAAGATAGGAGTTGTGGAATTTAGGTGTAACATTTTGGTGGTGCAGCCCATTAGAGTTTTCATTCTTAGTGTGCCTTTGTCATAGTGCAGGGGTTTCGTGAGGTTATTTATAAGTTGCTGAAGATTGCTGAACATAATATGCTCTAGACCTGTTGCTGGACTGAGAGGAAGATGTGAAGGCTGTTTGTCTTTCTGTCTTGGACAGCTTAACATGTTAACATATATATGCCATAACAAGTTCTATGTTATGACATAACTTAGAACTTTAGTGACTTTATTAACACTTTTCTACAGAACTGAAACTAGGAAATCCACCAGACTTCCTGATTTGGGCTTAGTTCAAAGTTCATTCTGTAACAACCACTTTGTAATAAAGCTTTCCTTGCCACTGACAGTCACTAGCATTTGCCTTGTATTGAAAACTGATGTAGTTCAAACAGTTGTATTTATCTTTGTAGCACTTCAAAGCTGCCAAATGATCTGCTTGATTTGCAGCCAACTTTTCAACCATCTGTACATCCTGTATCTGCTGCTCCACAAGTAGGAACTACCTGGGGAGGTAAGAGCTCTGAATCTGGTTAAGGTTCCAATTACTATGGCCATGTTCCTGTAAATGTTTGCCCTAGTCTGTGAGCTGTTTCTGTCTTAAAGACAGAGATCTCACAAAGACAAGCTACAAGTAGATGAAGGTAGCAGAAAAAGTGAAATCTGGATATGGATTAAACTAATGCAGCATCTTGTGATTACAGAGAATTTGAATATGGGGGTTCTTAGTAGCAAAGTTACTTTAATTGTTGACCAGCTCTGTCTTCCTAAGTCATATAGCAAGGTACAGAAGCTTAGCCGTGAGAAGTCAGTTCTTTGAGGTCTGCCACATACCCCATGGGCACACACGGGAGCTTGAATACAGAATTTTCTAATACACATTTTAAACTTTGTCTAATGTTCAGTCAAATTTGCAGTAAAAATAAGCACAATTTGGAGGGGGTCTGATAGGAGGCAGTTGACAGCTATGCATAGAAGGAAAGAAAAGGTGGAGTTAGTTATTGAAAACAAAGCGAGGCATCTCTTTACAAATTCTGTGCTGTATTTCACTTACCTACAAAGGCAAATTAGCAAAAAGCTGTGGTTGGATGTCTGGAAGAGACAAAATTTATATGGAACTCTTTGCTCTGAAGACCCAAATTATTGTTGTGCCCAGTTGCTAGGATGGACTGAGACATTAGGTTATCATATCGATCCATGCAAGCCTTTAAACCGAGGAGATAAGCAAGAGCATTCTAGAAAGTCATGTTACTTCAAGATTAGTTTGAGTGTTAGAGCATTTAGTCGTTTACTCAAAGGTGATTTTCTCTTTGCTGCTTTGCAGTGTTCCAGAATACTTCTGATCAAGGTAACATTGCCTGCCTGCACCATTGATTATACTGGTGGAGGATTAAAAGATCTCTTATGAAGATGTTTCTTTTTACTTTTCTGCATAAATAACACTTCATAAAATAGTCAACTTCTGAACTATGTGGCTCTTTCCAGATTATGTTTCTTTATAAATCAGATGCTTGCAAAAATGCTTTCTTTTATGATGTGAAAAACTGGGAGTTGCTGCTTCAGAAAGTTTTACAGACATCAGAATGATCCTTTTTGGAAATTTTACTTCACTATTCATTTTTCTGAGCTATAACTTTCCCTAAACACCTTTCCAGTCGTCTAATACAGCTTCATAATAAGCAGCGTATGTATTCTACTTTCCTATTTACTTTTGCTGTGTGTACTCTGTGTTTTGTGTATCTTCTTGCATTTGTTTGTAGGGAAATAGCACACAATTTTGAGTGATGGAGGCAGCACTAATAGAAGTGGGAGCTTCAGAACAAGTCAGGTAGTTTACTTGTCCTTTAGTTTTGCTGAGCAGAGCATCTTTTGAGAGATGCAGTGAGGAGCATATTGAGTTATGCATACAAATCTCAGCGCTTAATAGGCTTTGATTTTAGAAATGGAGAAAAATGACTTGGCTCATCTTGTTTGCTTTCTGGGAAACATCTTCTGTTTCAGCTTCTATTTGTTTCATGGGTGAGAGATAAAAGGGGAAGTATCTTCCTCTCAAAGGTCACACAAAATCTAGTGTTTCTTTATGAACCTGAGTCTGGAAGTCTGTGTTTGTTCAATGTTATGCTACTCCTGGTAAAAGTCTTCAGTAACAGTCTATGATCTATCTGCTTACTATTGGCACATACCTAAATATTTCTGAGATCTCATTAACTGTGAAGAATCTTTGGATTGTCTGCTGAAATTTTAGGCTAAAACTTCTGGAATCACCATTTTTTGTGTTACTTTTTATCAAACCAAAACCAAATCTCGGCTTTGTAGACATGGCCACTCACTTCACACGGGTGAGGTAGATAAGAAGTGCTTTCCACATTTTACAGATGGGGAAATCTGAGAGTTAACTGACTTGTCTGAAGTCGGACAGCAAGTCAGTGGCAGAGCCAAGGATGGAACCTGAGCTATTTCCATTCCTGTGCTCTAACCAGTGCCCAGCATCCCTCCCTTAGGTAATTTTCTGACATGGTGATGTTTGTATTTGGTGTACATGGTGACAGAGCATCAAACCAGCTACCACTTGCAATGGACTAAAATCAGTTACTATTAAACACTTTATGCAGCAGCTCTTTAATGTGTTATAAAAGGATAAACTGTTCCAAAAGCATTGTATTTGCCTTTTGCTTTGTGCTTCCAAAGCTGTTGAAGCTAACAAGGGTAAAAACTCCCGGAGAATGCGTTCTGTAATTGCATGTTTTCATTTTGCTTTTCTCAAACTGTAAGTGATGCCACTGAAAAGCCTTTGTCGTTGTTCTCAGGTAAAATACTTCTGGTGGGATAACTTAAAGGCTTGCAAAATTCAAATTACTCTTTTAAATGCGCCTGAATTATTAATGCCTGATGATAGCCTGAAGGTGCAGAGCAATTCCATTGACACCAGCAGCTGCCATGTGCATTCAAGGATGAAGTTGGGCTTTAGAAACATTGAGGTGCTGCTGTAAAGAGGGACAGCAATTTTTGGAATCTGAATGTACAAGGATATAAATTACTTAAACCCAGTGAATTTTCAGTTACCTTTTCCATAGCATTGGCAAGTTTGAGGCTTGGACAAGATTGAACATGCTGAATGAGAATCAGAATGAGGCAGATGAGCAAAGAGTCTGAGAACAGATGACATTTCTGAGATGGTCTTGATAATGTGAAGTTGTATTGCATTGCCTTACTAGTCAAAACTCATGGAACTCCATACACAACCTTGGATTTGTGAGCAGAAATAGTATGTAGTAATTTTCCTGTTGAGTGCATGTGTGAAATAATTCCACTTGACAGTAGTTTCAAACAAATCTGGTTAGAACTTTTTTGTCCTTCTTGGCTTCTTTTGTATTATTTTATCTGAGCTGTTTATTGGGGTTGTTTGGAGACCATTCAAGCTGTGTCTGGTACATTTGCTAGCTATCAGTTAGCACTTAAACTTCAGAAGCAAAACCAATGTATTAGTTCATTATCATGGTTTGATTAGTATTATTATTTCCATACTACTTGTTTGGATTCTTTCCAATTACAAGAACCAGGAGAATCAGAAGAATGTGAAGCAGCAACAGAAAAAGCAAGCAGGAGCTGATGAAAGGATAATCTGACCTGGTTTGTTGTCAGATCTGTTTATTCTACAGCTTTGAGAATAGCATTCAGAGCAGACAGTGGTTTTAAGCAGCAATTTAAGCAGTGATTTCAGACGCAAAGACTTGGCTTTAGGTCACTGACTGATTGGAATGCTCACGAGTGCCTTAGGTGGTAACATTACCATCTAAAACATATAACAGCAATGCAAAACTTCATATAGTCTCTTGCAGATACTATATAAGCTTATTCCACTTATCCTGTATTCAGTGTTGGACACTGTCTTTTTGCAGACTGAATGATTTAGAAGGCGGCCTTTTAAGGTACTTTGCTCATTCTTGCAATGTAGCCAAGCAATCTGGGAGAGAAGTCAGCTCTTACTAAGGTATCTTGAGCTTGCGGAAAATCAGTGTGTTAAGCCTGCAAAGAGTAATGCAGTCCTGGTTTGAAAATTTCATTTTCTTTAGCACTTGCATATACCTAAATCTGCATGTTATCAAGCACATTCTGTGGGATTCGGAGCTAAGACTCTTCAGGTCAGATTCAGGCAAAGAAAATAACTCTCCTGTGAGGATGGTGAGGCACCAGAGAAGCTGTGGCTGCCCCATCCCTCGCAGTGTTAAAGGCCAGGTTGGAGGGGCTTTGGAGCAAGCTGCTCTAGTGGAAGGTGTCCCTGCTCATGGCAGGGGGTTGGAACTGGATGAGCTTTAAGGTCTTACCCAACCTAAACCATCATCTTGCTGTTCTCACTAGTGAGTTCTCAAGTTTGCCATCAGGGATTGTGCTTTAATGCCAGATAGCTAAACCACAGCTCCTTCTGTCAACAAGTGTTGTAGCTGCCTTTTGTATCCTGCTTAACTGTTGGATTCTGGAGTACAGGAGTATTTTAGCTTGGCAACTGTACCCATCCTCAGGAAAACTTATAGCTCTCCTATGTGCCTTGGGATGTGGCTCACATAGATCTGTGCTTTCTTCATCCCCCAGTGTGGTCCAACAGGTTTCTAATAAGGAACATTTTCCTCCTCACTGCTCACAGGGTTTTGCCTCCTTTTATATCTACAACAAGCTTGTTACTTGGTGATGCCCCAGGTAGAAAGCAAAGTGCTTTAGTCCCGCATGCTACCTTGGCATATTCATAGCTCTTGAAAATGTCACAGTGCCCAGTAACAACAGCAAAGTCCATAAACACAGTTTGAAGAAAGAGAAAATACAGCTCTGTTGGGTTTGTTTGTTCAGGTTTTAAAGCTGTCCTCACTGTGGTATTGCATCAAATCCTTGCTTTGCACCTGGGCTTCTGTTAGGCTGAGAAGCAGTCTGTCCTCCAGAGAATTCATTGCAAGTGTCAGGATATGACCTAGTGAACCAAAGAGTGATCGTGTTTAAAGAGGGATAACATACTAATTTTCAGTACAAAACACACTCAGGAAGAGGCACAACTTATAAGACCAAGGTGGTATTAATTAGAAAGCAAAAAAGGAAATGTGTAACTAATACCTGTAGTATTTTTCCTGAGTGGAGAACAGGTAATTCTGGACAACTTGAAAATGAAACTATGTCATCCCAAGGGTAGGGATGTCACGAAACAGCTATACTTCCTAGACTCCTCATAACTCTTATTCTTCTATACCTAGGAAGCAGCATGTAACTAAATTCATCTCCCTTTTCTTCTTTCCCTTGCTCTCTGGAATTGAACAGATCCTTTTTCTGCTACTGTTGATAGTGTTGATGATGCCATTCCAAACCTAAATCCTTTCCTTACAAAAACTAACGATGCTGCTCATCTGTCTGTGTCTTCTGAGGTATCTACTTTCACCAGTAGGACACCCACACATGAAATGTTTGTTGGTAAAGTACCATTTTAAACTAATTTCCTGTTTCCTACAAAAATCTAACATTGTTTCAGTTTCTAAAGTATATTGGTGGGGCCTTTCAGAAACTGAAAGCTGGTCATTTGGGGCTGATTTTGTGCTATGATTTAGTAACTGTGCCACAAAAATGGTGTTAAAATCCTTGCTTGGCTGCCTAAATGGGATTCTACCTGATATAAAGGAACTTAGTTCTAGTTAGAGCAGCTGTTTGACTGTGGTTGTATGCATAGGAATTTTGAGGTAAAATACATGCCTGAGAATGAAAAGAAAATGCTGCTGCTTTGTTCCTTAGGTTGAAAGTTGCTTTTAGGCTTTTTAACATAGGAGCTTAATCTGATGTTTTTGGAAGTGGATGTTTCCCTCCCCCAGTTATGCTGACATTAACAAAACCAATAAAGCCATGCACATTCTGGTGCATGGTCTCCTCAAACCCTTTACCTACACGGCAATAAACTAATGGTTCACCTCTTTAAACCTGTTGAAATCTTCCTTTGGAGGTGGTTCAGCATGGCTGTTGTGTAAGAAATCTTCCTAACATTTCTGCTGGTGCAGCTGCATAGTAATTTGATTACTTTTCAATATGAAGAATCAAGTTGGCTTTCATAGACTAAAAATAAATCACTTACATGTCAGTTCTGTTCTTCAACAAATCTGTGCTTAAGGGTAGTTGTGCTGCACCACAGGCTGGCTTTTTGCTGGTTGAACCCCACTAGAATTGATCACAGAAGAATCTAGAGTCTTATAACAAAGAGTCTGCTCTGCTGTGGTGAGACCCCACCTGAAGTACCTGGAGCATCTAGCTCTGGAGTCCTTAGTACAGGAAAGATGTGGACCTGTTACAGAGGAGGGCCACAAAAATGATCAGAGGGTTGGAGCACTTCTGTGAAGAGAGGCTGAGAGTTAGGGTTGTACAGCCTAAAGAAGAGAAGGTGCTGGAGAGACCTTATTGTGACCTTTCAGTTCTTAAAAGGGGCCTTTAAAAAAGATGGGGAGAGACTTTTTAGCAAGGCCTGTTGCAAGAGAAGGAGGGTGATGGTTTTACATTAGAAGAGGGGCGATTCAGGCTGGATGTGAGGAAAAAGTTCTTTACAGCAAGGGTGGTAAAACACTGGCACAGGTTACCCAGAGGGGTGGTGGATGCACCATCCCTGGAGACATTCCAGGCTGAGCTGGATGTGGTTCTGGGCAATCTGATCTAGTTGAAGATGTCCTTGCTCGTTGCAGCGGGGTTCGACTGGATGATCTTTGAAGATCCCTTCCAACCCAAACTGTTCTGTGAGCTCTGGTACTTGTTAGCAGAGACAAATGAAAGGCTCTCTTTAGAGCCATTCATGCCCTCTATATTTTGTCACCTTAGCCAACAAGTTCCGTAGCTCGTGTTTGATTAGGGAAAAGAGAAAGCAAGCAAGATCAAGCACAAGAACTGTTGTGAACGTCTCTACACAATTCCCAGGGAGGTTTAGTTGGCTGAGGCAGCAGTATAAGTACTGTAAGGTGGTACTACTGCATAATAAACTGTGAGTTACATTGTACAGGCTAATGTAGAATGATTATTTGAAATACAGCTGGGTTCAGTAAGGTTATTGTTCAGTCAGATCAGTTTCCTCTCCAGAATTTGTTCTGCAGTCATACAAAAGGTTGTAGCAGTGCAGGGCTGGGAATAGGCAGCCTTGAGGGGCTTTTCGGCACTCAGTGGGTTTTGTAGTGTTCAGCACATGGCAGCCCTGAAGTCACTGGAGATGGATGGCATTGGTACATTGCATTCCCTCCCGATGTCTCATTCTCTGAAGATGCATCTAGAACCAAAGTGTGACCTCCTGATAAGACACACATGTGATATATAACTTGCAGTTTTAGCTATAGCACAAGCAAGGTGCTGCAGCAAAGTGAATGTGGATTTGAAATAACTCTTTCTGGTTCTTTAGATCATTACAGTCCGTTTGCTCAACTAAATCCCTTTGTGGCAACCAAATATGAATCTACTGTTGGGCTGTGTCCTTATACTTCAGGTATAAGAAAAATGCCTTGAAGCTTTTGCACTCATTCCTTTCATGGGTGTAAAAGATGGCATTTGCTTTATAAGAAAGGTATTTATCCTAATATAGCTGTAACTTTGAAACCATGCCTTCCCCTTTTGTGTTATAGATAAATGTAAATCTGTTTCTCACTGTATGTGTGATGTGTATTTGTTTCATTCCATTGGCTCTATGTTATCAGTGTATATGTGGGTTTATAGACTGACTTGAAATTAGGTTTTTGAATAGCAGATGAACAGTGTATCTTGCTTCTCTTTCTGTAACTCTCCCTCTTCTCCTTTCCTGGCTTTCCCTGTTGTGTGATACGCCTTATCAGACTCTTTTTGTGGTCCTCAAGCTTACCCTAATGCTTCTCATTTCCGCAATGAGCCTTCTTCTGTAGCTGGTCTATTTGGAGGTAGGTAATGGGTTATACAGCCTTTCCACAGACACAGGAGTTTGGATGTGTTGTGTGCCTAGAACTAGTAGGCATGTTATTGGCTACGGAAGTGCATTATTATAGTGGCTCCAGCTTTCATCCCTGTGCTTGTGCAAGGTGCATTGTCACAAATGGTACCTATTTTGAAAGTTAATGCTAAACTAAGGCTTATTTAGTCTAAACATGAAATGAGTATCTCTCCATTTCAGGATTTCTTATAGCTTATATGTTGCTATGTACCACACAAACAAGTTGCATGTTAAAAGTCTCTTATCTTCCTCTATCCCTTTGTTTTTAAGACAAAGGGATTGGGATGGTCTTGCTGCTTATGGCGTTTTTGTTGATATATCACTCTTAAACAGTGCACTAAACTAGTACAAAGCTTTACAACACAACATGAGAAAGAGATATCTGTTGCAGTAAATTACAGCCTAATCATTTGTGCAGCTGTGTAGCATCTCTATAGTGACCCAGTACTGTTGCTGGTTCTGGAATGCCATCTTGACAGCTGCTAGACAGGCAGATTGCCTGTGACAGATCACGATCTGTCCAGGTTGATCAACCAGGGTGAATAGGGAGTGTCAACATTATTGCTATACAAGGTTTAGGAATACCTTCAGTAAATGGTTTCTGGAAGAGTTAGTTCTTAAAAGCACTGTAAAGTCACATTTTGGTTTAAAGTCTTTGAATAGAAATTAGCTAGAGTCATTTAACAAAAGGTTAAATACTGTGTATGACTCTGTTCCCTTTGTTCCATATCCAAAAAGCAGGATTAGTTTCTGTCAAGTCTTGGTCTATTCTCAAAGGAGCTCCACTAAAATACTGACCTTTGCACCTTTCAAAGCATCCATTTTCAGAGGAAATGCCCTGGGCTGGTGGTTGATACCAGGGTAGGATTTGATCTCATTCAGGGGCTGATTCAAAGGCTGATTGTTTTGTTTTCTGGCTTGTCTCATCTTGTTAGCTTTGTAAAGCTTGAAACTTCCTAAATTGTGAGAGCAGGAAACTCAGCTTGTTTCAGTTAAGGCTGTTTCCCTAAAGAAAAATAGGAGCTATTGTAAGTCAAGTTTTCTATTGGTACAGGCACGGTTTTAAGAGTTGCAGGACATCCATCAAAGGAATTCCTACCCGCAGTTCAGTCTCTGAAATGGCTTGTTACAACTTGACGGTATATACTTGTCATAAAGATACTCATTTTGGTTTGTTGATTATTTACTCCCTTTTTCCACACTGCTGCTTCCCATGTTTTGCGATATGCTCTTTGATTTGCTTTTAACAAAGTACATTAAGTTCTTAGCGATGGATGCTTTTAAGTTACAAGTTGTATGTTCCTTTCAGACAAATAGGAAAGAACTGGTAATCCAAATGACTGTGACGTTTATGTTCAAAGATAGCATCCTATAGTTATTATATTTTTAGGTGAAATGTGACTTATTGGAAGAAAACAGCAAGATTGAAATGAGGGGCTGTCACAGCAAGCTAAATGACATCCAAGAAGTATTCTTCATCGGTTAATTCTGCTCACTGCGATGTTTTACTGCTGAATTATTTGTGATCCTTTTCTTTCTCTTTATCCTCAACACTTCTGTTAGAAACCAAAGGGCTGGTTTTCAAGCTGGCATTTCATTTTTTTTGGTGCTTTTCAGATAAAGTGATAATTAGTTCTGCAATTGCCTGAATATCTGGATGCTGAACATACACGCCTGTGTGCATGACCACATGGATAACATTAAAACCTGCAATTTTGGAAGCAAATCAAGGATTTGATTCCATGTTACTGAACTATCAATTTAATACTGCAGAACAGCAGAAGCAATGCTTTGTACTGCAGTAAATGGTCACAGTATTGAAAATAATTGTGTGTTTGGAGAACACTGCTTTACAGGTACCTAGAGGGAGACAAGGAGTACTTCAGACAGGAACAGGAGTCAAAACTTGGCTTCCGCTACCCATCTCTTGCCATAATTGCTAGAAACTTATCTGCAAAACATGGTCACCTGCAAAATGTGTGTCAAAAAAACCTGAATAAGCACTATGAAAACAGTGCTTATTTAGCGCCTAAATAAGCACTATTAGTATTAAGAAGATCTAATCAAAGGCATTACTAGTCAGGCACTTTGAGGTGGTTTGGGTCTTACTCCAGTTGCATCTAAGAGAACTGCTCAACTAATGTACAATGTGGAGGGAATAATCTTCAGGCAGGTAACCTTGAAACCGATTCTGTGCTCAACCAGCTTCTTTTCCTGGGGAAGCATGGTGATTATTTCCTAAGGAGCTTTAGTGTAAGTATTTGGTGACAGAATAAGGAAGATGTGAATAGTTAATCCAGAGATACAGCAGTTTGGGAAAGGAGTGGGGTTTTTTATGGCCTGTTCTGTCCAGTTTTTGAGACAGAGCCTTTCATTGGAATAACTCCAAATAAGCTTCAAATAAAGTGCTTCCAGCTCTTTCTCTTGCATACTTCTTAGTGTCAGGGTGTAATCTGGACTTTAAATACTCTGCATATTTATTTGTCCAGCATAAAGAAGGTGGGCTCATGGGAAATGCTGTGGAAAAACATTCAACTTCTTTCTTTTTGCCACAGGGTTCACTCCATCTCCTGTTGCTCAACCACAGCCATCAGCTGGCCTTAATGTTGACTTTGAGTCTGTGTTTGGAAACAAATCTTCTAATGTTGTCCTAGATTCTGGTGGTAAGACACTTACTGAAATAGATGACATAGGTCCTGACTTTCTTTATTCTTGAGGTATAAATCTCTTACCTATGACAGTGTTTCAGCTGAAGAAAGCTGACTTTAAAAGGGCAATAGCAGCGTTCTTCATCAAGCTTTTCTTTATTAATCAAAGGATTTTTCCTTACACACTATTTCTGTGTGCACCCTGTTGAAGTATTTACATTGATTTCCTTCACTTAAATGTTTTGTGCATTAAAACCTCACACAGTGAACAGCCTTCATTTTACATGCTGTCATCTGAAATCAAGTCTGTATTTGTAGAGTGTGGTTTGAAAAGGTAAAGTTGCACTTTAACTTTATGCATCTGCAACACATTTTTGGTACTTCTTCTTTGTTACTCTTTCGATGTTGAGATTATATCAGAAAATGATAAATTAAGCAAGGTACAGAGTTAATTTGGATTGTAGTCATAGTTCTCTTTCTGTTTTTTTGAGCATCTGGGAAACAAATACTTCTGGTCTTTTGACACTGGACTTTTGACATCAGATGGGTTTTGGGCAAAGCAGCGATCCACTAAAAGCAAATACAAAGCCTTTTTATAAGATTGCAATACTTTCTTTATTCTTTGGTTTCTATTTTGGTTGGTTTGGTGTCACTGTGAATCCATTCCATGCAAAATTGATGCCGCATGGCTTTAACTAATGAAGTGAAATGTCTTTTCTATAGTAAATACCTCCTTTATCAAGAGGCATAATAACTTTTATCCTTGTGTAGTGTAGCATCATTAGGTTAAATGTTGTTTTCTAGCTGTTATGTTGAACTTGTCTGTTTAATGGAATGTCATGACATTCATGGAAGGCCTGGGATTCAAATCACTTATTCTCTGCTTATCATTCCCAGGCTTTGATGAACTGGGTGGTCTCCTAAAACCAACAGTGGCCTCTCAAAACCAGAGTCTTCCAGTTGCCAAAGTACCACCTAACAAACTAGTTTCAGATGATCTGGATTCATCTTTAGCCAATCTTGTGGGCAGTAAGTATTGAACCATTAACATAGAGATACTTATTTAAAACTTTTAAATAAATAGGACTTCAATAGTGTCTTTTTCTGCTTTGTAACAGATTTGGGCATTGGGAATGGAACTACTAAAAAGTGAGTATCCAAAGTTGAGCATTTCCATTGATAGTAAATTCTTATGACAGCAAAGTTTCAAACCTGTGCATAACAACATAATGGTAACCTTCAGAGCATGCTTGGGGTTGTACTTGGTTTCTCATACCAAGTATAACGGATTATTGAGAGCTGTTGGAAGGTGACTGCAGACTGAATGATAATAATAGTGATCACAGCAGGCAAGACGTCCTCCAGTCTCTGATTCCTTTCACGCTTTATATATATATAGGAAATAAGTTCATCATAATGTTTGTAGTTGGAGGTAATCTTTGCAAGCCTTAAATGTTTAAATGCTTGCATTATCTGAGTGTGTGCAGAGCTGTATTAAAGATTACGCAATTACAACCTCCAGCTTGTGGTTGAGCTTTAGGCAAGTGGATTTTGAAGCAGGGTGTGTTCTAGAACAGTGCATGTCTGTAGCAACAAAGGTGAGAATATGATTGGCAAACATCAGGCTTAGCAGGATCATCTGTGCCAACTCTGAAATTCACAGATCTGTGCACTTGTCCTAACTAAACTACCTTGACCCAAGGAAAGTTGGCTAGACTGGCTTCCATGTACTGGGGAACTTGACTGAGATTAGGTAAAGCTGAGCGGGCTTATGTTGAACCTGACTTTTGTAGGCAAAAGAAGCTGTCAAGAGACCTTTTTATAAACTCTTTCACTAAAAAGCCAGATTTCTATGAGGAATTGGTGTTTACCTGAGGGAGTTTTGTAAGAAAATCCAATGTTTCCTAACGAACCTTTACAAAATTTATTTGAAGTGATGTAAACTGGACTCAGCCAGGTGAGAAGAAACTAACAGGAGGTTCCAACTGGCAACCCAAGATTGCACCTACAACTGCGTGGAATGCTCCAACGCTGGTAAGCAAATGCTTCTTTTAAAATAGTGAGTTCCTTTCAACTTAAGTATATGGGGTTGATGTATAATGGTTGAAGAGTTTGAAAGTGATCTGTAGCTGTGGGAAAGGGTAATAGAAAATGGAAGGTGTGGTCAGTTTGAGATGTTTGTGCTACTTGTATTTCTTAGCTGTGCTGTTCTAGTAAATAACTTGTGATGTGACATATTCAGGCTTAGCATAAACTTCAGTAGTGTTTGACCAGCCTCTCTCATGGCAAAATAGCAGCCTTTGTGCTTCACTGACAAGGGCCTATAGGGACAGGACAAGGAGGAGAATGGCTTTAACCTGCCAGAGGGGGAATTTAGATTAGATATTGGGAAGAAGGTCTTTACTATGAGGGTAGTGACATGCTGGCGCAGGGTGCCCAGAGAAGCTGTGGCTGCCCCATCCCTGGCTGTGTTCAAGGCCAGGTTGGACGGGGCTTGGAGCAACCTGTAATAGTGGAAGGTGTCCCTGCCCGTGGCAGGGGGCTGGAACTGGATGAGCTTTAAGGTCACTTCCAAACCAAACCAGTCTGGGATTCTGTGACATAAAACTGTGAATTATAGGGGGTTTGGAGCTCCCCACATTTCAGTCTAGAAAAATAGAGGTATGAAAGGTGCGTTCTTCAGTTGCACTGATATGTCAAGTATGTCTCCATTACAATTTAGCCTGCTCTGGGGGTGATCACAGACTAAGATTAATCCCCTTGATGCATGTAAAGTTGTCTGTGCAGTGATGTGGGCTATAGCTTTCTTAACGTGCATAACTGCTGCTTCCCTGCCCTGATGTCTGCAATTGTTTTTAAGACATGTCCGTTTTAGTGACCAACTTCATGGTGTCTGTTGTAGCAGGTAGTACTGGTGAGGATTTTAGGGTAGCAGGGAGAGTGAGGGCTCTCATTACATGTCAGGAGTTTAGATAAGTAGTTTTCATGATGCTAACAGAACAGTTTTGCATATGAATCCTACTTATCCTCTCACCAGTGACCTGGAGAGCTGTACATGGAGAGAGCAAGTAACAAAATGCCCCTGATGGTTTATTGCATCTGACTGTAACTGTCTGGGAGAGGTTGAATGTGCACCATAATAATACAACACTGTGGGTTTGGAAACAGCACTTGTCTTCATGGATCTACCACCTCTTCACTACTGGGTGTCCCATATCACAGAATCATACTGTGTTTGTGTTACGTACGGAGGCTTAGATTAGATATTGGGAAGAAAGTCTTTGCTATGAGAGTGCTGAGGCGCTGGCACAGGGTGCCCAGAGAAGCTGTGGCTGCCCCATCCCTGGCAGTGTTCAAGACCAGGCTGAACGAGGCTTGAAGCAACCTGCTCTAGTGGAAGGTGTCCCTGCCTGTGGCAGGGGCTGGAACTGGATGAGTTTTAAAGTCTCCTTCCAATCCAAACCATTCCATGAGTCAATGAGTAAAGCTTGTGGACCTCCCTGGAGGGTATGTAGATACTGAAGAAATGCAGTTACTCACCTGCTCTAATGACTGGTGGTTTAGTTGTGTGCTTGAATCTGTTTAATAACTCGTGTCTTTGCATATACATCTTCTTGTGAGAAGTCATTACCTTGAGCAGCTTTTATTAGTGGAGATACTGTTGAGACACTTCTCTGCCTGTGAAACTGTTCTATTAACCTAAAAATCTTGAAACAGAAATTAAGGGGGGGTGAAGTTTGTTTTTCCTCTGCTGGTCTATTTATTGTGGAGTTGCTGCTGCTTGCTAAATAGATATGCTTTTGAACACAAGGCTTGGGAAAAAGGCATATACCAAATAAATGGACTGTGCAAAACAACTACAAACCTAATAACAGTGACAGTATCACAGGTGTCTGTTGTCTCAGTGAATGACTTGAATTACAAGAACGTGTTGGGGTAAACAATGTATTTGTGAACTAAAATGCTATCTGTGTATATTCTGTTGTGTAAGTATTTGCTTCTAATCCAGTGTTATTGCATTATGTAATTGTTCTCCCTGGGGAATACAGAATGGCATGCACTTTCCACAATACGTAAGTGAAACAACCCACAGCCTTTTTGCAATCAACTGGCATGCTGATATTAACCACTGCTCTTGCAGAACCTCATAACCTTCCTGCTATTGACACATTTCTCATTTTAAAATCTTTGGTGTGCCAAAAACCTGGAGCTTTCCCTAGCATACACCAACTCCATAGGTGGTCTGCAGCCTCTTGACTCGAATGATGGCATGGGAAACACTGAGATGATTTTTTTTCCTTGCTTTAAACTGTCCCATTTGCTGCCAGAGAGCTGGGGTGTGTGTCTGTGCTGCCTTCAATGCACTTGGTGAATTCTGAATGAAGATCAAAATGTTCGTGTCTGAATAACTGCATGAAACCTCATGGGCTTCTGTTATACTTGGCACTTTATTCACCTGGATGGTAGATCTTGATTGGTTTTCATGTTGTTTTAAGTGGGGAGAGACCAATATGTCATTAATGCTCAGGTGCAATAAGAAAATCCATGCTGACAGCTTACAAAGGCAGGCAGCAACCTGTGCTTGCTGTCTGAGGAATGCAGTCTCTCCTTTCAAAGGAGATCTTATGTCAGTAGTGATACTGGTCTTTCCCTGTGCTCTGTTCTTATTGCAGGGTAACTCTAACTAAAGGATGGTAGGTCTGAGCACTCAAAGCTGAATTTAGTCAGCATGTTTGTGTAGCAAACCAGAAGTATTTGCAGGGTAGCTTGGCCAGCCTTGTGAAATAGATGGATAGTACATGGGTTAGATAATTCTTGCCTGGGGAAATCTGTTCCAATGGCAATTGAAATGCAGTGACTGGCTACTGTATATGAAAAGGCAGCTGATACCTTAGAACTGAATCCAGCAGCAGCTTTGCTGATGTCCTGCTCTTGATGTTACAATTGATGTGCTTTAATTAATCCGGTGTTCTTAATGCTTTGTCACTTACCTCTTCTCTGTATCAGTAATCCATGTACCAAGAAATGCATCTTGTCTTTGTCTTGTCACAAACAGTAATCCCCACAGCAACAGCGTGAAAATTGGACTCTTAAAGGAGAGACTGAGAGGAGGTGGAGCAGATAGACGCAAGTTACCCACATGTTTATATAGGCTGAAAGATAACCAAACCTTTCTTTTTCCTTGTAAGACTTAATACTAATTTGGAAAGAGGATAATGAGTGTAGAACAAAGAATATGAAGAACTGTCTTTAATACATTTTCCTTCTGAGTTATCAGCTGTTTTTCTATGTATATGTTGCCAAGCTGCTTAGAATGTAGCCTCACCCCAAGTTTTGTCTGTTGACAGCATCTTGCTGTAACTTCATAAAAGTTGGCTTATCTTAAGGTTAATACAGACGTCTGCAAAGTACTAAGAGGACATGAAACCTCTTCAAATTCACTGTAGTCAGGGGGTGAATGAGAGAGGATACAAGCTGGGTATTCATGTTGAATTCCTATTGAAGTGTGATAGGAGAATCCCCATAGTGTGTACATCCTGGCTTGAGAGAATTCCCCGAATGTCAGCAGAAGCAATTGTAATTTGGTCTTTCCATTTGTAAAAGTCACTCTTAAGGCTCCTTGTGTGCCATTATTTCTGATATTGAGATATAAGTATATACTTTATGGAGTTAAAAAATGCTTCTGCTTCCTGAATAACCTCTGTGTCTCCTACTGTGTTCTTTAAAAAGGATGCTGAGGGAATGGTAGCTTGCAGTTTAGGTTAGCCTGACAGGTTAAAAGCAATCACATAACCATAGATTTCCCAATAGAAACTTTTGGTACTAAATTTCAGATGAAATAATCTGGATACACTCTTAACACGAGACTGCAAATCCTGTTTCTTCTTTGCTATATTGATAACAAGCCAAGTGCTGCAGTTGACCCTTAGAACTCAATGTCTTACCAGTGTGCAGCTGCTCTCTTCTCCTCTCAGTTCACCACTGTTTTTCACACCAGGCACCACCTGTAATGGCGTATCCTGCCACAACACCAACGGGAATGATGGGCTATGGAATGGTGAGTGGAATTCCTGCAACTCAAGTGGGATGCTTTACATTTGATTGCTTACAGTTTGGTAGCAGTTGTTTTTCTGAACTGCTTCTCTGAAGACTGAATTTCTGCTCCTGTCAGTTTATTCTTCGCCAAATGATGAAGCCCTGGTTTTCTGAACTGCTTCAGTGGGGTTTGTCTGAAATTGAAATCTGCCCTTTCTTACCTCGCTTACTTGTTCATAAACTTCTTAAGGAGTGTGACCAGCAGGTCGAAGGAGGTGATCCTGCCCCTCTGCTCTGCTCTCGTGAAACCTCACTTGGAGTATTGTGTGCAATTCTGGTGTCCTCAACATAAGAAGGACATGGAACTGTTGGAACAAGTCCAGAGGGGGCCACGAGGATGATCAGGGGCTGGAGCACCTCCTGTATGAAGACAGGCTGAGAAAGTTGGGACTCTTCAGCCTGGAGAAGAGAAACAGCGTGGAGACCTCAGAGCAGCCTTCCAGTGTCTGAAGGGGGCCTATAAGGATGCTGGGGAGGGACTGTTCATTAAGGACTGTAGTGACAGGACAAGGGGTAACGGGTTCAAACTTAAACGGGGGAAGTTTAGATGGGATATAAAGAGGAAGTTCTTTACTGTGAGGGTGGTGAGGCACTGGAATGGGTTGCTCAGGGAAGCTGTGAATGCTCCATCCCTGGCGGTGTTCAAGGCCAGGTTGGACAGATCTTTGAGTGACACAATCTAGTGTGAGGTGTCCCTGCCCATGGCAGGGGGGTTGGAACTGGATGATCTTAAGGTCCTTTCCAACCCAAATCAGCTGCTGGTTTTCAGCCTGTTACACTTACAAGTATTAGATTATAAATTAACCAAGTCTAGCAGTAGCTGTGAACTTCACATATAGGCTTGGGTGACATGGTTTAGTGTGAGGTGTCCCTGCCCATGGCAGGGGGTTGGAACTGGATGATCTTAAGATCCTTTCCAACCCTAACTATTCTATGATTCTATGTTGTGATGTTGGTGGAGGTTGAATCTTGGTGACACATCAGCACTGGAAGGCTTTTGGCATAGACCTGACCTGGCTGCTTGTTGCTCTGAAAGGCAACTTTGAGTTGGAGCTTTGTTCCAGTTCTTGTTCTTATCTCCAACTCCTGAAATGATTGGCCTGAACTCTTCCTTATTAATACGGTTTGATGTAGCACAGCTTTGCTGGGTGAATTAAAGGGAGGAGAACTTCCTTAGAACAGTTACTGTGTTGCGTGGTTCACAGATTAGCATCATATAAAACAAGTTAAATGTGTCATCATGTCATCGAATGAATAATTTATACCTTATATGCACTCAGTAAGCAAAGTGTGAAAGCAGTATCTGTGTCCTTGAGGGTCTTCCAAGAGAGGACCGTGTTCCCCGCTGTCCATCTGTGGACTCCTGTAGTGTGTTGTTGTGCAGAGTCATCATGGTTAAATGATCATTGGCGTTGATTCAGAGTTGATCTACACAGCTTTGCACTGATGGTGCTGGAAGAGTTTTCTTAGTTTGATTCAGCAGCTGGGGAAGTCTTCCAGTACCTAAAGGGGCTACAAGACAGCTGGAGAAGGGACTTTGTACTTTAAATAATCTTGCATGGTTTGTAAGGCAGCTTTCATTGTGGGGTTTAAGGGTAGGAGTACCAGGATCAGTCAAGGAAAAGCTGCTGGGAATGGAGGCTGCTTCAGTGGGGGGGGTATCAACACAAGCCTGTGGGCATTGCCAAAAGCAGTGCCAAAGATGGGTATTTACATTAAATAACACCTGACTTCCAAGACTATTAATATAGGTTAAACTCTTCCTTTGGCTCAGCCAGAGCATCAGTAACACTTTAGACTAGCACTGCACAATGACTTTGTGTTAGAGTTCTCAGCTCCCAGTTTTTCTTAAGCTCAGCTCTGCATGGGTATCTGTGAATGTGTTCTTGTGCTTTCAGAGGCTCCAACCTCAGTCTGGGAGCAAGAGGACCAGCACAAATGCTTGTGCTTAAACAGGTATTTTAGCTTTTCACATCTCTGCAGCCAGAGATTAAATGAGCTCAGTTGCTATTGAGAGTGTTCCTTGAAAAGGCTCTAATGTTCCTTACTAGTAACCTCTATTTGCAGAATATTGTAGAAAGGTCTTCCTGATCTCATCTATTTCATCTGACCAAGGCTTTTCACACGTGTATCATTTACCTTTCTCTCCTTAAATCACAGAATATAATACTTGTGGTGTGTTAATGCTGTGTGTGATTTGATGCTGTCTGGATCTCTTGTAGCCACTGCAGATGGGAGGCATACCGGTAATGACACAGCCAACTTTAATATACAGTCAGCCAGTCATGAGACCACCAAACCCCTTCGGCCCTGTCCCAGGAGCACAGGTGTGTATATCCAAAGTCATTGGTGCCACATTGGAAACTGCACCTGGGCAGCTGGGTCAGCTCCTTTAAAAGTGTGTTGGTATTTTCTTGTGTTGGATAAATGTATTGCACGAGCCCAAGATGTGAGGATTGCTTCCTAGGTTCTTCACTCCAGGTTGGCAGCATCAAGTGTGTCTTAGAGAAGCAGAGGATAAGGGTTTAAGGCACTGGTTTTGGGGGAATGTGACTGAGGTTATCCTCAACTCCTTAGTAACAGGATAGTGAATGTCTGTGCTGTTTGCAGAAGACAGGTTTCTTCCCCAAAGTCACGTTCTGTGATGCTTTATCTCTTAAGTGTGTGAGATTGTGGTATTGCAGCGCTTTCCTAAGCGAGCCTACAGGTATGCTGCCGAGGGACACTTCATCAGGGACTGTAGCTACAGGACAAGGGCTGATGGGTTCAAACTGAAACAGGGGAAGTTCAGGTTAGGTCTAAGGAGGAAGTTCTTTACTGTGAGGGTGCTGAGGCACTGGAATGGGTTGCCCAGGGGAGTTGTGAATGCTCCATCCCTGGCGGTGCTCAAGGCCAGGTTGGACAGATCTTTGAGTGACACAATCTAGTGTGAGGTGTCCCTGCCCATGGCAGGGGGGTTGGAACTGGATGATCTTAAGGTCCTTTCCAGCCCAAACCGACTGCTGGTTTTCAGCCTGTTACACTTACAAGTATTAGGTTATAAAGTAACCAAGTCCAGCAGTAGCTGTGAACTTCACATACAGGCTTCATACTTACTCTAGAGCATTTCTCAGGGGGCAGACAAGGTGTATGTAGCCTTTTAGGTCTATGAATGTTACAGGTAAGCTTGAAAGGATCATGAAACTGCAACCAAACTCCTGGTGGTTGGTGCTGATCACCCTCAGTGGGAGGCAGGTGGCAGGTTCATCTCACCTTAACCATTGTGTTCTCTGGAGGTCTTTGTGTGCCTCTGTGGTTTTGCAGAGACGGTATTTACAGCACAGGAAAAGATACTCAATAGCTATAGCAACCATTTTGGCCTTTCCCTGTAAAATGTTATGTGTAAGTGGAGACCCCAGAGCAGCTTTCAGTATCTGAAGGGTGCCTATAAGGATGCTGGGGAGGGACTCTTCATTAGGGACTGTAGTGATAGGACAAGGAGTAATGGGTTCAGACTTAAGCAGGGGAAGTTTAGATTGGATCTAAGGAACAAGTTTACTGTAAGGGTGGTGAGGCACTGGAATGGGTTGCCCAAGGAAGTTGTGAATGCTCCATCCCTGGCGGTGTTCAAGGCCAGGTTGGACAGTGCCTTGGGTGACATGGTTTAGTGTGAGGTGTCCCTGCCCATGGCAGGGTGCTTGGAACTGGATGATCTTTCCAACCCAAGTCCTTTCCAACCCAAACCACTCTGTGATTCTAAGTGTTCGTTAAATTGCCTGTTTTGCTGCTGCTTGTGTTGTGTAGAGACTCATTTCCTAACGTGCTGGAACAAAGGAACGTGCTGAAGGGTTCCTCTGACTATTGAGAAGAACTGATTCTATGAATATTGGAGCTAAATATGTTCCTTTCTCTTCTTGCTCACCAAACTTCTGTTGCTGGGAGGTTTCTGTCTGAACTCACATCTTTCTAACCCAGTTGCCATCTCAAAATAGCTTTTTGAAGTAGAAAAAGCATTTAAAAAAGGGGAAAGGAAGGATGGAAAACCTCAAACACCTTCACAGTGTATTCAGAAAACCCTGAGAGCATTAAGACTGTGTGTGTGAGGTGTAGTTAGGGGCAAGGTGTAGCTAGCAGGTGGAACTCCAGTCTGAACAGCGTGGGTTTTACTTACCAGTCAAACTGTCAAAGTTCACACTGAACGCAATGACTTTAATACACAACAATGTAATATACTGGGTCTGTATTTTGATCTTCCTATGAAGAGCTCAGTCTTTAAGGCGACTGTTTAAAGCCATGTCTGTGTAATGTAGGTGTGCATTGGGGTGTGTATGGGGTTTGGTTCTAGAGCTCGGAGGGGAGAGAATTCAGCAGTAGGTTGGAAGGGAAAAGAGCCTCAAGCATTTTCCATTGCCTGAACCTGATCCTTCAACAGGAGGGGCTGTGCTGTGTGCTGCAGTGGCAGTGTGGCCTTTGTCTTCCTTGAAATAGAGCCTTGTGGATAGATCATTTTCTTAATGTTCTTGTTTTATAAAGGCTTTATGTGAAAGGGAAGCTGTTGGAATTCTTCAGCTAGAAATGCAATCTCTGTTAACTTTCTCTTGGGCTTCTGAGAGATGCTTTGCACATTCACTGCCACTTAAGTGATTTGGTATCTTTCACGTGGGTTTTATGTTATTTCAGGGCGGGAGAAAGTGTTTATGGCTCTTCATAAATAAAGAGCGAGTTAATTCTCAAGGAAAAGAGTTTTTTTCTATAGCTCCCCAAAAAAATCATATCTGAAATGATGCTTTAAAAGCAGAAATAGATAATAGCCTGCCTGAGTCAGACACAGGCCGGAGAGGTCTGAGGAGCCAGGCAAGGCCTTTCTGCTTCGCTGGATGTTGCAGGGCTTGGTCTAGGTTGGATCCCAGCCGCTGTGATAACAGGGGAAGCAGGAGTTAGTCACAGTGGGGTGTGCAGAGCTGTGTTTATGGTGTTTATCTCACAGTTCTGCTCTGGTGAGAATTAATGTGATACAAACACACCCACTGAATCAGCGTTTGCTGCGTGACCAAGCAGGGCTCTCCCTGAGACACAAAGTCGGTGCTGCTCACCCGCACTGAGCTTTCAGACGTCTGATATCGTTAAAGCAACCTCAGTGAAACAAAGGCTGCTTGTGAGAGCTGCTTCCCCAGACGTGGCAGAGATGACGTTTACTGATGTCAATTTAGTATTATTTAGTAGTATTGGAGAAGAGAAGGCTCCTGAAGGGGAGACCTTAGAGCAGCTCCAGTGCCTAAAGGGGCTACAGGAAACCCAGAGAGGGGCTTTGGACAAGGGCCTGTAGGGACAGGACAAGGGGAATGGCTTTAACCTGCCAGAGGGGAGACTGAGATGAGCTCTTGGGCAGAAGCTGTTCCCTGTGAGGGTGCTGAGGCACTGGCCCAGGGTGCCCAGAGAAGCTGTGGCTGCCCCATCCGTCTCTCTTGTAGCGAAGGGCCCAGAACCGAGCACAGGATTGGAGGTGCTCAATCACCAGTGCCCAGTACAGGGGCAGTACAGGTTTAGGTTTAGTTCATGCTCTTGTTGTGTCAGAAATATAAATGGGTAAATAAAGAAGTAAAAGTGTGTTTTCCTGGGGTAAGTAAACAAAGCTTAAAGAACAGATAATGGTTATCTGGAAGCACACAGTTCAAACTACCTTTGTCCCACATGGATCCCTCTAAACACCATTATTCTAATCCAGGTTGTGTCCATAGCATCTGAGTGTCAAAAACTGTAATGGTTTTTATATTCACACTTAAAGCACCAGATTCTGTCACTTGCCTCTAGTCTGTTGATAGCTCTCGGTTGCTGTCTGCAGTAAAGAAACTAGAAGGTGTTTAAAAGCTTCATGACAGATATGAAGTTATGGCTAAAAAATCACATTGCCACATCGTATTATGCTGGGAACTCCTTCTGTTGTGCTCACAGGCTGGTAGAATGGGCAGCCCAGCGTTGTGCAGTTATAGTGACAGCTATAAGTTCTATAACTGATAAGTTACATCAGTTTAGAAGTTGTTTGAGGTATAAGTTCTTTCTGACTCAAACTGACATTCCTAACTTGATACACTTGGGGATTTGTCTTCAATGTACTTTTCCTTCCTCCAGACATTTTGCTTCTCTTTCCAGTGTTCTGTTTACATGCTTGCAACTTCATTTCTAACTGTCGCTATCCAAAGTGAGGGGAGTTTGGCATTTTTAAGGGCAGAATAGTTTGAAACAATTGACAATGAGACTGGAGCAGTCGCTGCTTTGGAAACAGGTGAGGAAATACTCCCTAGAGACTGGTGTGTGCCTTTTTTCTTTGAAACCACTTCCCTTGATGTGGCTCAGTATTTCTCACTTAAGAAACAAAATGAGTTCTCATCATGATAAAATAGCAGCAGATTCCTCTCTGCAACATATTACATTGTGCTGCCCGCAACAGTGAGTGGTCAGAGTGGTCTGATTAAGTTTTAGCTGGTAGGGGATGAGTGTTCCTGTGTGTGAGGGCCAGGCTGAGCCAATGGTCCAACCAAGGTTAAAGAGCAGCTGGAATGATGGCAGATGTGGTACAGTGCAGCCAGTGCAGAGTATTTCAGACAAGCCAGATCCAAATGCTGTCATACAGCTCATGATGTACAGCAACTACCTGTTGGAAGGCCTGAGTAGCATCATGCACATGCTTCAGTCTTCACCACCACCACAACCATGACCACGCTGGCTAGTGCAGACTAGTACAATACTGACATGTTGTGCTTTAAGTGTTACATATTCTGCTCTGGTTACCCCAAAAGGACCCAGCCGTGGGAGGGGAGGCATTTGGGTAAAGAAAAGTATAAGATTTACAATAGAATAAAGAAATTACTCGGCCTCCTGCTGGCATCTATGTGAATGGAACCCCCCCAGCTGCTGCCATCACTGAGTTGTACAGGAAAGGCAGTAGGAGGGATCACCTGGTGGTGCTGAAGAAGAGGTGGATGTGCAAATGAGTGAGTTGGGTTTGTCGGGGTTTGGTTTTGGTGGGTTCTTTGGCTGCTGTTTGGTTGGTTTGGGTTTTTGAAACTGGAAGAGCAGGGTATGAGGCTTGGGACAGAGTCATGCCAGAGACTGTCCAGGTGCTCCTTTCGGCACATTAATCCTAAAGCAGCCTGACAGACTTGCTTAATGAGGAAGCAGGATCCAGTTAACAATGGGAACCAGCACAGCCAGCACCTATGGATGGGGTGGTTCTGTCCTGCTGTGACTCCGGGGAGCTTTTGACTCAGTTGGAAGCAGTGAGAAGTGCCAGCTGCTGTTGGAGGGGAGACCAAGCTTTGAGACTTTTGGGGCTGATCCAGCACAAGACATGGCACTTCAGCTCACACAAGTGCCAGGTGTGAGGAGGCTGAATCCACAGCTCTGGATGTGTTGGCACTAGAGAAACTGATTTAAATGCTTCTCCTTAGAAACTGCTAAGGGAGGTTTCTGGGTTTCAGATAGATCTGTGCTGGAGAGATGTAGTGTAGGAAACTAATTGTACTTTCCACAACTGTTTTTAGGCCTTTTTAATAATCAGAGGAACCTTGTTAAAATACGTATTTACTGTGAGATAGTGCCCTGTCTGCATTTGGCCATGGTACCTAGGAAGTAACATTCTCAAGTTGTTTTCCCAGTGTTTAACCTGAAGAGGCTTCCTGAAGTTCCACCCCTGTTTCTGGCTGCATGCTGATGTTGCACGGTGCTCTAAACCTGTCAGTCTTCCACACTGCTTTCAAACTGGGGCATCCCTTTGGACTCAGTGTCAATTGGAGATTCACCAGCTCAGTATACCAGGACTTTTAATGTGTGACTTCAAGCCACTTGACCGTGAAGAGGAAGAATGTGTCATGAAATGGAATGGCAGCAGACATGTCCTGCTCAGGTCATGACTCTGTAGGGCTTCATTGTGTAGTCTGGCTTACATCCTGGAGAGTGGTGGGGTATGTGAGCTACAGCTTTCCAAAGGGAAGAACTGAGTTTAAAAGGGGAACTTCTGACATGCTGAAACTGCTTCTTAAGCACTTCCCATTCTGTCTCATAGCTCCTTCCATAAGCTGTGTATGGGGACTGGATCTGAGTGCCCACTGGGAGTGGGGTTTTGGGAGGAAGAGAACGATTCCAGCCCAGAGAGGGAGTAGTGATCATGAAAGAACTACTCCTCACCTGGTTGAGATAGATGTTAATGTGAAAGATTTAAATGGGCAATGTCAGTATTTACACTGGGCACTTGTGCAAGCAGTTCCCATAAGCGTGTTCCCTGTCATGCACAGGCCGGCAGGTGCAGATGTTCTGTGCTTCGAAAGAAAGGACATCTTCATGTGATGGTTTTTGCAGTGGGTATGAAGTCAAGTAAGTGCTGGTGGTAGCGACTTGAGAGGGCTGTGAGCTGCTGCGAGGGCTGGAGCAGCTCTGCTCTGGAGCCAGGCTGAGAGAGCTGGACTGGTTCAGCCTGGAGAAGAGAAGGCTCCATAAGGGGAAACCTTAGAGCAGCTCCAGTGCCTAAAGGGAAGTGCGCAGACTGCACCAAGAAGCTGTGGCTGCCCCATCCCTGGCGGTGCTCAAGGCCAGGTTGGACACAGGGGCTTGGAGCAAGCTGATCTAGTGGAAAGTGTCCCTGCCCGTGGCAGGGGTTGGAACTGGATGAGCTTTAAGGTCCCTTCCAACCCAAACCAGTCCATGAGGAAACCATTAAAGTGTTGGAACCTGAAATGGAGAAAGCTGACTGTAGTTATAACTACAAAACCATGCTAGTTCTATGAGGGGGGGAGGCAAATAGAGTTTAATAAATCACTGTTCATAGCTGGAAAAGCACTAAGAAGGAAAACCACTGAATAAATCATCAAACAGCAGATACTCTGCAGTTACAGCCTGCAGATTGCTGGTCCCTGGAGGTGGAAGGCCAGTATTAACTGCTAGTAAATTATGTGCTTGATATGTTTGTAGTGTGGTGCTTTAAATACAGGGCTGTAGGATGTGATTTGGGTTAGCGGATAGACTGTTGGTCTCAGGTGTCAGTTCTCACCTCAAACAGCAGTACCTGACGCATTTTTACCTTCTTTTCTGTCTACCCCCAGCACATGTCCCATGTTCTCTTTCTAGGCCCCACATTATGAATTATCCATTATCTACTCTCCAGCCTCTTTTTTTGTAGACATCCTGTTTTGAGAGGAAAAGATGCTGAGAGCTGTTCCCTTTGGAGAAGGCATCTGGAAAGCAGCCTCGCCAGGGCTGGACCCGCCGCCTCCTCTGTCCCTGGCAGGACCTGCCTTTGCCAGTCACCAGAGTCAGGCTACATGTCTTGTATCCTCTTGTGAAGAAAGCCCCTGTGGAAGCACGAGGTTACCTGCTGCTTTGGCAAGCACCAATAGAAGTTTCCTTTCCAGAGGGTCACATCCAGCTTGTTTCTGCATTGCACCAACCACGGAAGAGGCTTTTTGTGTTTTCCATGTGACCAAACACCTTGTTTTAACAGTTGATTTCTGCCAAGTTTGCCTCTAAACCTCCCCTTGTCCTCTCATTACACGTTCAGCTTTCATATTCTGTCATTCTGAGACCTTTTTTCTTTTTCTTTCCCTTTCTCTGTCGTCTTTCCTACTAGCTGTCTGCAGCATCCAGCCCTTCCAGTCAGAGTCCTCACAGAGCCTCAGGAAAGGATCCCTTTGCAGAGCTCTCTCTCCAGGATTTCTTGTAGAACAACTTAGGTATTGTCCGTTATTCTGGGGAGATGCTGGTTTTTGTGATATGAAACAAAGCTTAAAGTTTTATTGCCACGACTGGAACTGTTTTGGAAGAAAAATAAGTTGACTTGGAAGCACTGTGGAAGTCACTTGGAAGCTCAGTGCACTCACCTGCAGTGATTTAAAGGCCCCATCGAGTCATTTTGCTTCAGTCCATTGGAAATAAAGCTTAATTGGTCACTTCTGAGCCAGCTCACAGAAGGTCCTTGCTGCAGTTAGGGAGCAGGAACTGGCACTCCCTAGTATTGACCCTCATGTTTAGGCTTCATGGTCAGCAGCAAATACCATTTACTTGTGCCCTTCCTCAGGCTGCTTGACCCAGAGAGTTGACTTCATGCAGAAGGTGCTCGTGTTGGGTGTGCAAGGGTTATATTTTGTCCAGGTATGCACTGAAGTTCTTCTGTTCTTTGTTATCATTCAGGGGTAGGGGGGAATTAAGTACTAAAGTGAGTGAAACCATGGAAAGATTCAAGGCTATGTAGTGTAAAGGAGCAGTAGGCTTCATTGCAGGCAGCATCTGCTTTTCTTTGTGCACTTCCTCTGGTTCAGCATGAAAAATGACCTTGGGTTCTCTTCATTACGATGTTGATCTGTTAGGCTGCCACTGGTGACAGTATTGTGTGGATCAGTGAGGACTTCTATTGTTGGATAAGGGACCCAAGACAAAGGGATGTTCTGCAGGGTGGCGTAGCTGGAAAAACATCCCGATGGCTTTCGGTTGTCTGCTGGCCCTGATCTTGTAAAATGTCTGTTTCTGTCCAAAACTCCAGCTTCTGGGGTAGCTTGGGCATTCTTGCTTGGCCAAGAACGTCAGTGCTTGAAGAACACACGGGTTTCTAGTGAAGTCATCTTCTGTTGGATGTTAACAGGAGGGTTTTTCATCTTTCCAGATCCAGTTTATGTAACTGTGTTAGACGGAAGAGAAAGGAACGTTTCCAAAAAGATGTGCTCACCAGTAAACCCCCACTTCCAGGAAAAAACAGTGAACTTCAGTCTCTCCAACTCTCCTCCTCCATTCCGTGATGCAGTGAAATGATGAAGAGCAATGAAGGAACCTGGGACGACTCCATAAGAAAACGTCACTACATGATACAGAGCCAAGAATTGCCATCAGTTCAGCCTTCAAAGCTGGTTTTTGTCCTGGCGACTGACACCTCAGTGCTCCCAGCTTCTAATAGCATCCGTAATGGGTAACACGCAAAGAGAAGCCTCGATTCTGAGAAACTGGGATTGGTGTTTGGGAATGCTGCCTGGAATGGGGATGTGTCCTTTACTGTAACAAGACTTGGGGCAGGGGAGGCTCAAATCCTAACTCTTAATTCTGCAGTTCCCTTTTCTTCAGTCCTCACACACGTAGGCACAGCAGTAATGGAAATTAACTTTTTTAAACAAGTCTATATTCAGTTTGCAGTAGACACTCCTTATGTATTATTGTTTGTATTTATTTATGATTATCAATTTAACATTAATATCATACCAACCCCCCCAGGCTCCTTCTGGAAATGAGTATGGATGTATACAGTATGTCTGATTTATCTCCACAAAGAATTAATCTGATTCAGAACGCTTCTCACACAGAGCACTAAATACTGTCAAGGTCTGAATCTAATGAATTCTCAGTGTAAGTGGGAATTAGGGAAGAGCTGTAAAGCCACATTAATCCTGATAGTCAATTCCGTGCCTCGGATCTTTGCAAGGGAACCGTTACCTGACTAGGAGAAGCACTACATTTTTAATTCAGCATTAGTGCATCGGGAAGGAACTTCATTGCTTTGTGCTTGGCATGTCGTTATTTTTACAGTTGACATTATAAGGCCTTTCCAAAATGAATGTGAGGAATTGCTTTCACTTTATGACTTCCCTTCTTCTCTGTAATAAAGAAGATGGTGTGTGTCTGGGGAGGGGGAGAAGCCTTTTCATTTGGCAAGTGCCATGTTTCTGATCATGTACCTTTTAAAAGCTACAAACACCAAGGGGGAAGCAGCTTCCTTACATGTGTCTAATGGGTGTTTAGTTAATGAAGACTTAAAGCCGCACTGTTGATCGGTGCTCTCTGTAAATACACCAGAACCTTGGGGTGGAGTTTGGGGCCTTCAGAAGGACGGTCCAGGAGGTGAAAGCAATTCTCTACATGAGTCAAGCATACTTGCTGCATTGTCTCTGCAGATTCTATTTTTGTTTAAGATATTAAAACTGTATGTTAGCAAAACTGGGTGGATTTTCCAATAAAATGCAGCTTCCACACACCTTTTGTTACGGTATGAACGTCTGAGGTGCTTCTTTTCTTTATTTGCTGCTTAAAAATGTGCACTGATAACTGCTTTGTTTACTTAATAAAATACCAAATGTATTTGACACGTGCATATTGTGTTACAGGAAGGGCAGCGCTGCGAGGCTGTGGATGACCTGATCCATACACCACCTTCCCAGCACTGCGGTAGCAGACGGCCTTAGCTCCACTGTAGTGAGTGGTCTCCTTAAGAGCCTGGTTCCTTACTACATGTGCTGTATCACCACCTGATTTCTACAGAATATTCATGGCAATAAACTTGTGCTGTTTATAACTGAGCAAGAAGCATAAATATACCCTAAATAATTATGTAGGTATCTTCCCATATCTTCCAGCAGGAGGCTGAGGATCCTGGAGAAGCTTCAGATGGTTTGGTAGGGCTGTCGTTGGCCATGAGACACTAGTTATTGTCACAGGGACATGTGACAGAATTGGGACTTTCCCCTTCTCAGCTGCCTGAGGCTTGTCCTCAAGGGTGTACATAAGGATGTAGAATCATAGACTGGTTGGAAAGGACAGAATAGGGTGGGAAAGGATCTTAAGATCATCTGGTTCCAACCACCTGCCATGGGCAGGACATCTCACCCCAGACAATGTCAGTAGGGTTGAATTCTTTGAACATCCCAGGATTGCACATACCCAGACTGGGGGGTTTCATACACAGATCACTGAACTCTTTCCCTTCCCACAGCTGAGGCTGTTGCTGTGGGACTGTCCCACCAGAGCACAAAGTCCTTTCAGTTTTGGCCTCCACTCAGAATGTCAAAAATGGGAATTGTCTGATTTGGGAGTGAGATGGAGAAAAGGTGTGTCTGTGCCCTGTTAGGGTATGCAATCCAGAGCTTGTGTGGAAGATGAAGGGTAGACCTTCCTCCTGCTCCTCCACAGCCTGGTGTGACGTGTGACAGGTCATGATAAAAACAGATGCCAACTTTGTCACCTTTTGTTCTGTGATGCTCCCCATGCAGCGGTTTCAGCCTCTGCCTTGAGGTGGCTGGCTGAGGACAGACCTGCTTGTTTAGCACTTGGATGGTTTTGATTCCTTGGCCCTGCTTTTGTGGGGCTGTGGCCCCAGGTCACAAATCATGTGGGAGCCAAAAGCCCCCAACAGCCCAAACTGCTTCCGCAGGGATGATGGATCTCTGTCCATTGCCCATCACTGCTTGCACACAGTTGCTCTGTGTTCTGTACACAGTTGCTGTGCGAGTGAAGCTTCGCTGATAAAGCTCACTCTGGGTTTACTCTTCAGAGACAAACCGCTTTAGAATTTTCCTAAGGAAAATTCCCAATCCCATTTACTTTGTTCCTCTTGAAAGCATGTTTGCTGTCAGTAGTGCTGGATCAACACTCAGCTGTAGCTCAGTTTAAAAAGCATAGCTCCTAGACTGGTTTCTTTTGGGTTAGTGGACGTCTTGAATCAGGGGGGTTATGGAACCTCCTCAAAACTGAGTTTAAGCACTACTTAATGTAGATAAAGGCTGGGAAAGCTGCCTGCTTTTTGCATGCACTGGAGAATGGAGTGCTTTGTTAGAGGAACATGGTTCCTCTTAGAGCTTTGTGATGGGAACTAGCCTGTCACAATAGCTAATCAGAGAATTGTATAAATAAAACAACTGGATTTACCTCCTGAGAGAATGACTCTTGCCAGAAGAACCGGAGCAGCCGGGTAGCTCCATGGGTTTTCTGAAGTCCCAAGTGTAGAATCTTCATCTGAAGGCAAATCTCAATTCGTTTGCTTCTTCTCTTCTGTGTTCCAAAGTCACAGAGAACTGTACCTCAGGAAACATTAAAAGGTGTCTTTACTTCACTTCATGTGCTATCAGCTGGCAGGTTCAGCCTCTCATGACTGCTGAAGAGCCCTTCAGCAAGACTAAATGCTGATGGAGGTGGAAGATTAACAAGATAATGTGAGGGGTAGTGAAGTAATGTGCCAAATGCAGAAGACAAGGACAAAGCAGCAGTGGGAGCGTGTATAAACCACACAAGAGCTTCTGCCTCGGCCTGTTGGCAGCCTTTTGTCTTGATCTTTGCAGCTCGCTTGCGCTGAGGAGGAGAGAGCAGAAAGTCTTGATACCTCTTGCTGAATTTGCCCACCAAGAAATCTCTGTGAGTTCCCATGTTCAAACAGGAACAGGCTCTGACCTGGCTAGATCAGAATGAGGGAAGAGAGAACCTAGAGTAGGTTTCCCTGGAAGTGCAACATTAATGACACCTGCTTGGCATCCTGTTGGATCTAAAGGCTGAGCAAATGTCACATCCATCTCACCTGTGGGATGTCCTGGGAGATGTCTTGCTCAAGATAACAAATCATAGAATCAACGAGGTTGGAAAAGACCTTTAAGATCATTGAGTCCAAATCAGTCGAGGAGTTGAGTAAAGCATGTTTCTATTCTTGCTTATCTGCTGAGGACACTTCCTGAGACAAAGATCAAAAGCATTGGAACAAACAGCTGGCTTCCTTATGAGTCCTGTGTGAGAGCTGATAACGGTGCTGCAAAGCTGTTGGATGCAGCCATGTGGCTCTGGGTATCCGGCAGCTGCAGTGTGGGAGGAGAGCTGGGTCTTGGGTTTGTTTTCACAGTGTGGATCTTGGTGGTAAGTGCTCAGCTTTCTCCTACCAGCTACAGCAAGTGCTCAAGTCCTGTGTTTCTAGAAAAGCATTATTTGGTGTTGCTTTATATTTGTTTATTGGCTTTTATAGCCTCCTGCTGCACTTTCATTACTAAAAGTGAGGAAAAGATCCAGCACCGGGTCAAGTCCCAGTTTTCCATGGCTCATTGGAGATGGTTGGTGGACCATAAAGAATCATAGAATGGTTTGGGTTGGAAGGGACCTTAAAGCTCATCCAGTTCCAACCCCATGCCATGGGCAGAGACGCCTTTCACTAGAGCAGCTTGCTCCAAGCCCTGTCCAACATGACCTTGAAATGGATCATATGGGAATGGTTGTTGGCATCTTGTTATCATGTCACGTCCTAAAACAACACTGTGTTTGGGGATGTCTACCAAACACGAGCTCTGAAGTGTTGTATTACACAGAAGCTTCCATGCTTTTACAGTTCACTTAGAATCCAAGGGCAAGTCTTTTTCAGAGGACCATCCAGTTACAAAACATCAGTGGTTTGAGGGACTAACACCATCAGATTCCCTATTCCTTGCTTGTCACTGCAGTGTAACTTTACAGTCCATTACCTTCTGCCTTGACCTTATTCTGGCAAACTCCTTTCAGTCCACAGGAGCAGAGTGTTTAGTAACTTCTCTCTCAGAAAGCAGCCAAACAAGAACAAACACTGCAGAACAAGTCTCCTACCCTCATTTCCCAAAACATGCAGGTCTGTACCTGCGGAACGTTCACCTTGTTGTATAACCTAACCTGGCTGTGGTGGAGGCTGCATACCTCTCAACAACCGGACCAAAAGTTAAGTAACCAACATTGTTCAGCCTGGACAAGAGAAGGCTCCAGGGAGACCTTAGAGCAGCTCCCAGTGCCTAAAGGGGCTACAAGAAACCTGGAGAGGGGCTTTGGACAAGGGCCTGTAGGGACAGGACAAGGGGAATG